>ML796938.1:178846-199792 GCA_009831015.1 Picea engelmannii | reverse complement strand
TTGGCATCTTTCACCTTCTCATTACCTTCATAGCTGTTAATGAGTTTGTCCCACATTTCTTTAGCAGTTTGAAGATGCATCACCTTCACAAACTCGGCTTCTGCAAGTCCATTCAAGATAGCATTCATTCCCTTAGAATTAAATCTAAATTCTAACTTATCATACTTGGAAGCTAGCACAACAAGCTTTATGTATCCAGTCTCTACTACATCCCATACATCAGCTCTTAAGGCCATTAGGTATGATCTCATTCTAACCTTCTAGAAGGCAAAATTTGTTCCATCAAATAGAGGAGGCCTAGTGACTGAAGTCCCTTCATGGCTTGTCATGTTTAAGCTCTAGGATCTACCCTTAGATGAAAGGGAACCTTGCTCTGATACCAATTGTTGGACAACTGAGAGGGGGGGGTGAATCAGTTGTTACCGAGCTTAAAAAATTATGCTTCTTTTCAACTCTTTGCTGAAACACTAAATAATGATCACAATAATGCAGGGAAATAAACAATGGCACATTTGGCATCAGTCACATATATGAGAAACACAGAGACAAATATTTCCTGAGGAAACCCATACAGGGTAGAAACCTCTTTTTCTTTATATGATAAGTAATAGTTACATTCTTTACATTATCATACATATGAGCACCAACTCATAATGAGGCTACAACCTCTGTTTTGAAAGATGCAACTTGCTGAGAGCACCAACTCTCTGTTTTCTCTAGAACCAACTAGAAGGAAGCACCAAGTCCCCGGTTTCTCTAGCACCAACTAGAAGGAGGCACCAACTCCATGTTTTCTATAGAACTAACTAGAAGGAAGCACCAACTCCCTGAGTGTTTCCAGCACCAAATGGATGGAAGCACCAACTTCCAATCATACAGGCACCAACCTGTATAACAGAGAACAAGAGTTCTCCCTTGCACCACCCTGCCACCCTGGTTTCTCTGGCTGCAACTAGATGGAAGCTACAACTCCCTGTGTTCAAGCACCCACTTGAACCTCTGAGGACAATAGTCCTCCCGAGAACCTCCCTACCTCCCTAGAATATAAATCTTTGCTATTGAAACTTATAACAGTGATATTATGTTCAACAATCTCTTACCACACTCATCACTGTTCTGCTGCATCTCGTTGCTCTGTCTGCCACACTGCCTTTCTGCACAAATCACTTGCACTGTCTGTTCTTCTGTGTTTTATCCTCTGTGCGCCATGTCTATTCACTGCACAGTTCCTCTTCTCTCCTATTCAGCTGTTGCACTCTCCTCCTTCTTTATGCATGAATCACCTTCAACAACAGCAACCACCACAACTCCAACAACAACAACAACAACATATCTTCTCTGTACTGTGTATTTATAGCTTCTGTGCACCTTGTGCATGTAGTGTTCGCAATGCCTCTACATGCTGACTCTGCACCGTTATCCTCCACCTCTCGAGTGCTCTATCTGATTATCATTGTGACTCTTCAGCTTCTCTAGCAATTTTCCCATGCGTTCAGCATCACTGGATGTTATGCTGAGATTCCTCAGCCTCTCTGGCAGTTGAGACTCTTTGTCTTCTCTGTGATAGTCGAGCTCACCTTCTCTGTTTTAGTTACAAGCTTCCACGCTCATACATCTGTCAATCCCTTCTAAGAATAGTCTTCCTTCACTTGGACGAATCTTGGAGACTTTGCTTCTACTCTGGAGATCACACAACGGTCTCTTCGACTTCTCTAGCAGACGTCATCAATGGTTTCTGGTAGTCTCAATGCGTCATGCCTTAGTAGCCCTCCGATCTTGTTTAAATTCATCTACATCGTTGGATATGCAGCAAGCAAATCTAGACAGTCAGTATCCGTTCTCTCAAATCTACGGTCGGGATTCGATTTTGGAGCCCCCTTGCCATTCTATCTTTAAGCGGAGGGGGGGGGGGTCCGGAATTGGGCGCGCATCTCTCGAGCGGTCAGGATTAAAGCACCTAGATCAATGACGCTCAAGTGATTCCGGACCCCCCTTGCCTTTCTGTCTTTAATACGGGGGGGGTACGGAATGGTGGAGTATTGATGAAGGGCCCCACTCCTGTCGTGTCACCTTCTGTGTCGTTCTCCACCTGACCGTGTGACAAGGCTCAGCTCCTCCTTGTCTTCTAACATCTGTCCATCTCTCGCTAATGTGACCAAAGGCTGTGACCACAACCTTATGCATAAGGTGCTTTCGCGATTTTGCATTTCGTGACTCTGGAGATGAGGCATCTTGACTCTCCAAGACGCGATCCACGATACCTCGTAATGGTGTGGGATCAACGGTCCTGATCGGAGCTTGATTCTACGGCTGCGATTGCATCGCAATTTCGCATATCGCGAAATCGACATTCTTGTTGCAATGTTTCTTTGACATCTCTAAGTTGCGATCCGCGAAACTCAGTTATGGTATCCATCTGTTGACGTCCCACGTGAATTGACACATGTTGAATACTGCCACGTGTCACTCTGATTCGTGACTTACATGTGCCTGAAGTGTTGATTCATCTTGACACTTGTCATTGCCTAGCTATTCCACGTGTTCTTAAGTTTGCTGACGTGTCTGCTGACGTGAGTCAGGTCGACGGTCTAGATCACTTCTCATTTTAATGGCTGCGATTAAATCGTGAAATCGCATATCGCGAAATTGGGGTTCTTAATGTCAAGAGTTTCTCACCTCTCCAATCCCCGATTACTGATGCGCCCCTTTCCACATGCTAGCCCTGCTGGCTATAGGCCTTGGCACATATGACCGTCAACACATGACCTCGGTCAAACCTCTCATCGGGGTTTCGGCATTTTCGATGTCACGATGCACATGCCTACGGGATTCCCGATCCTCCGATCCCCGATGTGTCCCTTCACATGCTGGCCCTCCTGGCTCAGTTCTCACTCATATGACCAACTCCCGTGACCACAACCTTATCCCGTCGGGGCTACAGGGTTCGCGAGTTCGAGATGCATGAACTCCTTGCTCTCGAGATCTCCGATATCCCAATATCCAATGTGAGATGCCACCTATCCTCCCACGCCGACTCCTCTTGGATCCTTGACACGCGTCTTATCTGATATCCACGGCTATGGTCTCTTATCGCAGTTCGGGGTTCAGCAGGCCTCACACCCTTAGTATCAAGACTCCCGATATGCCGATGGATGGCCTCCCTATCGGGGTTTTTCCCGGTGGCGCTCGATCGTTGCCACACGTCCTTCCAAATGGACTGTCCCGATTATGTCAGGATTTCGAGACTTTCAATGTCCCGATTCTCATGACCTTGAGAACTCCGATCTCCCAATGGCTGATATCCCGATGACAACTGCTCATGTCGGGACTTCTCTTCTTGCTCCCAAGGCTTATCTCCCTCGCAGCTTCTGCAGATCTAACAGTTGTCGGTGACCCTGCACCAAATCTAACGGCTCTTGTTCTGTCAGGAATTTTGGATGGGATCCAACGATGCTGTGAATCTCTATCTTCCTTCTCCTCTGCAAACTTTTGTATCTTGAGATTTGCTGCGCGCGTTTTCCTCAACGCCGTTCCTCCTGAGCTTTCACGTATGTCTGAATCCCCAAGGGATTTTATCCTTCTTATCCTGCCATCTCCGCTGTTGTACTTGCCATCAATGACAAGCATATGTTTCCTGTTAAACATTTTCCAACATGTAGTGTGTTTTTAGTGCATATATAACACCTATCATTTTTGGCATCGTTGTCGAGGAGTTGTCTCAAGGTAGGAAGTAGTTAGGAAATAGATCATTTCTAGACCTTAGCATTATATTTGTGGCAAGGGAACTTTAAGACAAGAGGTAAGAACCTGTACATCTGCTATTGCAGGCTCCCCCAAACCCAATGGTATTTTTTTTATTTTTTATTTTGTTTACTTTCATGAATAGACCTAGAGACCCAAAAGGTAGATACACTAAATCTAAATAAGATCTTTCAACTAAGGTTCCTTCTGACCTTTTTTGGGGAAGGAACATTGCACTCATAAGTTCCGTAGACTGATACCAAAAAATAGGACCTAGCTCAACCCAAAGAGCTAAAGTAGTCTCTGAAGAGACTGAGACAAGGAGCACTATAGAACAGAAAATTGAAGCATCAATAATAGTGGGATAGGAGGAAATACCACTCGAGCTTTATGTAGAACCAAACAATACAACCTTTGTTTTATTACCACCATCAGGAGATCCTAACTTGATGGACATCATCTTTGTGTGAACCAAGTTTTATCAAATGGCAAGATGAATTAAGAAGAAACCATTAGCCTGAGGGAACTTTCTCAAATCCTAGCAGCAGTCAGGATTTCTTCTTTTCAGGAAGAATGTGTCTTGACAATAGCCAAGAAATTGTCTACCTCTTCAAAAATATTAGAAGAATCAAGGTCCTATGAGCTAAAAAATGATTTTCCTTGCCAAAATGCTAAGGAAAATGAAAAATTGTGGACTACATCCAGTGGAGAGCAATCATTAAGACCTAAGATTGAGGAGTTCTCAACATCCACCTCAGCATATCCTTTATGTACTTCATAAACAAATCATCAAGAATAAGAGGATCTGCATAGCATGATGAAGAAGAGCATAAAAATTATTGTTGATGAACATCAAGATTACATTGAAATTTGGTTTCAAGAGGTCATCGGGACATAATACTATTCTCTTCTCCAACACCTTTTGATGCCAAAACAAATAGGTTGGTTGGTTCTTCATATCTAGGTAATCATTGCAGTAACTTCTTCATATATGGATATGAGTATGTTTCTTATCTTGCTCCACACATGGTTACATTGGAAGAGTTCTTACACTTGAATAAAGATTCTCCCTTTCTTTTTAGGTAGGGTAGGATAGTAAATAAAAGCTGCATGTTGTTAGTTTATCTTGAAGTCTAATGCAGCCTTAGTTTATGTTTTATTTTTAATAAAATAACGTTGAGATACATGTTCCAGTGACTTGATCTCGTTGATCTTATTAGTTTTTGATATTTTAGAGTGTGGTTTTTAACAAACAATTCTAGAGATTTCTGTAGGTATTTATTTCACCAGGAGTAGACAGTTTCAAGGAAATATAAAAGAAGGATTTTTCTTCAAAACATTGAAACACTTGAACCTTGTTGTATGTTTTTTTTTGACGAAAATGGTTATGTTGCATTGATCGGCACTCTGGCCAGTCAGAATCAAAAGGTTACAAATTTGAAGAAGGTTGGTGACCTCTAACAGTGCTACCAACCTTCTTGTGAATGTCTTGGGAGACCATTCCCCTCTGCTCCTTGATCTAATTCGATGATATGACAAGGAAAGCATACATGAGTAAATTCTCACAAATTGTGAGCATAGCAAAAGACAGAAGCAAAGCATTAAATCGAGGGGGCTGAAATTTTCCCCTTAATGTAGGGGTCCATCTTTTTCTGAGATCCTAAAGAAATGTTGGAGGCCGCCTCCTTTTCTCAGCGCACTTTATTGGTCTTTCACCCTCGGGTGAGGGGTGGAGACGGGACTGTATTGTCTTCAGGTTCAGAAGTTCCCCCAGAGCCGCTAGAGGGGACTGTAACCACCAGACCTGTATGGGCATAGGGTTCCAGTTCTGAAGCCCGAATTTCTCTTGCTGCTTCTGAATTTGGGGGGGTGAATTCTGGAAGGCTTTCATCTGCCGGAGGATATTTCTGGTCTGCTGTTGCTTCTGGTTCTAGGACTTCATCTTCCTTCAGTGCATCAAAGCTGTTTTTATTTTCTAAAGTTGCCTCTTCTGGTTGAGTGGCCTTTGGGGCCTGGGCTTGTGGACCATTTCGCCTTGGTTGCCTTCGCCGATTCGGTACGGGATGAAACTCATCTTCTTTGACTGGACCTGGCTCCTCAGAGGCTTTGGGTCAGCTTCTTGCGAAGTGACCATAATCATGACACCGGAGGCACTTAAAAGGAATATGTTCGTAGTCCAGCTCTTGGATATGGCACCAATCCCCCAGGGAGAGCTTAATGGCTTCTAGAAGACCTTTCTCGAGGTTAACCTCAACACAAATGCGAGCATAGGTAAACTGGTCCCCTTTCGGCTCTGCCCTGTCCAGGAATCGCCCAAGCTTATTTCCAATGTCCTTCAGAGAACTTTTCCCCCAGAGATGCAAGGGAAGGTGAGGCAGCCTAACCCAGACAGGGGCTGCGGTGATCTCGGCTTCGGGGTTGAAGTCCAGAGTCCAGGGGGATAAGAACAGTCCTCTTGACCCCATAAAATAGGGTCCAGATCTGAACACTAGATCACAGTCCTCTTTGCTCGCGAATCTGAAGACAAAAAACCCCCTGCCTACAGCTAACAGAGAGACGCCTCCCTGTATCAGCGGCTCCCAACGATCAATCGTCCAAGCCTCCACCGTTTTGGGGCTAGGCCATAACCCCGTGAACTTTCCGATGAGGGCCTTGTCTGCTAGATGGAGGGCAAGCTTGCAAGGCTCCTCTGGAGATAGCTCCAGAGAAGGGATCTCCTCCATCCTCTTAACAAACTTGGACGGGAGAGAAGGCTTGGATTTGGGTCCTGCCGAGCGGACCAACGCTTTGAATGCTTCCAATCGGGCTTTTCCTCTCTCACCAATCAGATCTGGGGCCATTGTAGCAGGCCTTCGACCTCCAGTAAGTCCAGTCGCAGCGGCAAGCACGCATGCAAAAATGCGGCGAACAGTCCACGAAAGATCGCTTTTGAAGGTGTCGATTCGCATCCCTGCACGCAGGGAACCTGATCAAATGCTGTCGTCGAGGATCCTCACTCCTGCAAATGAAAACCAGCGCTTGGGCGGCTAGGGTTTGATCCCTAGCCGCGGCGAAATCCGTCTCGCCTCATCTCCCAAGGGCTTTTCTGTGTTGCTGTTATGTTTCATCCAACCCGAACCTTGTTGTATGTTAAGCATCAAATGAATAATGACTTGATGTAGTTAGACATTTTTTTTCAAAGAATTTCATCTTCTTGTTCTTAAGGCATTTTAAAAAGCAGTTTCTCTTGAAAATCTTCACCACTATATAAGGAAGTGATACCGTAACCATCAAGCTTAGAGGTCTCTCGTACAGTTTTCCCAAGAAACATGAGTAAGTAAGTAAAGTATCTTTATTAAAGAGTAACAAGGAGGTATGATTAGTGGTTAGTCATGGAAACATCACAATAACTTACAAAAGAAGAAAGTGAGTTGAGCCTAAAGATACCTTTTCTGTTCTTTCCCAATGGTACCACCCACTACACACTAAAAAGATTGATTATATTATATTTTTAGATAGGCCACGTCCCCTTAAGTACCCCTTACATCAGGAAAATCACTAAGGAATATAATGGAAAGTCACCCTCTGACATAAATACCATCCCAATTGAAAAAAAAAAAAAAAGTTGTTTTCAAAGCTGTCCCCCCATCCTCTTGCATAAATCAATCTTATACTAAAACATTAAAAGATGGAGGGCCAGTCTTTGAGGGTGTAAGAGGATAAACCACCAGGATACTGAATAGGTCTGCTGGCAACGGGAAATGGCCTGTGGTATTACTAGGTAAACCCGTCGGAGTACTGAACATGCTTGCTAGTAGTGGGGCATTCTACCTAGCGAGGATGATAATCTAAAAAAAAATAAAATAATAAATTTAAATTTGTCCTGATGTACGACATTACTTATAGACAAAGCTCACATGAAGTATGTATGGTTAAGATAAGGTTAATGAACTCCATAAACTTGTTGTTTGGAACTAACTCTGAGACTATATTGAAACTCTCTTGCCTACCTCTTCTTATCTATATATAGGATCTCTTATCCTATAGGTGGGGCCATCCTTTAACCGTCTCCTTAGACCGATATGTGAAATTTATTGCTACACTTAACAAGCTATAAATCTTCGAATATTGGGAGAACTAACTGGTTTCTTATAGTTTTTTATTGTGAGGTGTCACAATACTTAGGTGTGGGGTAGGGGTTCGTGAGTTGACAAATGATAACATTGCCTAGAAGAAGTAAATATATGTAAAACTTTATGTTTATTGTTTTCATGATATAGGCTATTACATCAGCAGTCATTTTATTTTCGAAATGCTAATTCCATGTGTGTTGTAAACTGTTGTACATCTCCTTAACAAACCACTTAATTGGTTTATTTTCATTACAGACTATTCATTACAGAGTTATGATTACATACCTTATAAAATGTGAGATAGAGGAATGGATTGTGTGAGCACGATGGAAAAACAAATAATAATGGAACACTCTTATCTTGCCTCGGCTCCTATTCATTGTATTCGTGGTCTCTGAGGAATCAATTGCCTCAGCCACAAAGCTCCCAAGAGTTGGAGACTGCTGGTTTAAACAACACTAGTTGCCAAGAGCAAGCTATAACAGGGTTTTCAAACCTGAATTTCAGAACATGTCTGCAGCTAAGGGATACTCCAAAGAGAGGATAAAAGAGGATATAATCTAACCCCCCTCTCAAAATAGTAAATACCTATTGCTAATTCATGGCACGAGGACATGCCATATCTTCGGTTTGGGGGGAGTTTCCTAAGCTAAAAAAACGCTAAGCACCGCCCATTTGTATAGCAAAACCCATGAGAAGAGGAAGTAGGATTTCTGTCAAAATTCTATCATGCTGTCTTTTTACAATGCCTTGGGATATTATATCAGTAGTTGTTTGTATGATAAATTATATATTGCTGACATCATTGTGTGTGTTATAATATTACTGTGCATTTTTATGTTTATGTTATAGAAGACTTGGTATACTTAACTGGTTCTTTGTGACAATTACAGATCAATAACACATTGTTAAACTCACTACAGATCTTTGTTACACACCTATGAACAAAGGAATAAGGTTAAGTGGCTCTATATTAGGTTAGGTATTTATCTCATTCTGGTTTTGATTTGGAGTTTTCTCGATGAGAATCTAGGTCTAGGGAGCTAGGCCAGGGTTTCAAAAAGATGAGTTGCAAAGATAGAATGGGGCAAAGTAGGTATAATCAGTAGCATTTAGGATTCGTCATTTCATCTAGGGTAGATGCAGAGATTTAAACATGGGAATGAGATCATGGATAAATTCATAATAAGAAGGTGTAACATAACATGATAGTTTCATCTAAAACTCTGCAAATAACTTTGAAACAATCATAGGAAATCATGGAGGTGGCAACAAATTGTAGCAGAAGAGAAACAAGTTTTGGAGGCCTTCCTCGATGATTTCTTTAATGAAAAAGTTATGAATGGAAATATTAATATGTAATATACACTCTGGATTCACTAATCCAAGCAAAAATCTACATATAACCCCTTCATAATTGATTTGAAAATAAACTTTCCAAAAGCACAACCACTGTGACAGAAGCGCAACAGAAAAATAGGGGTCAAAGATGGGGCTATAACTTTTTAAAAATAACACATTTTACAAAATGATGAGAGGTTTTTGTAGATAAGGTTTTTATTAAGATAAACCTCTCTCAGTGTTGTGAAATTCATTCCCATGTTCTTGGAATATTTGTCACAAAAGAATGCCTAAAACATGAAATTAAATTGGAGAATTCGATTTTCTGAGATGGGCCTCCAAGAAAGTTGAATATCTCCCACTATATGCTACCTGTGTAAATACTGAAGGAGTTTATTAATATTTGGTATCACCTTAGAAAAAATCTCCTTTGGTTTTCCAAAATTCATCTTTATTTGGTCAAAAACCTATTTTGAAAATAATGACTAAAACAGGAAATTAAATTGGAATATTTTATTTTCTGAAATAGGTCTCCAAGAAAGTTGAATATCTCCCAATATATGATACCGGTGTAAAAACAGAAAGAGGTTATTTTGATTTGGTATTTAATTATAAATAAAATCCCTTGGTTTTCCAAAATTCATCTTTATGCGGTCGAAAACATATTTTTAAAATGATGACCAAAAATAGAGTCAAAAGCCCAGTGTGATCTTGTAGAACACTTTTTGTGACTTTTCCTGATCCATTTTCTGATGTAGTAGTTCCTGGTCATGTGTCTCTGAAGCTTGATTTCCATGTTGTCATTTTTCAGGAGCATCTCCAGGTGTTCATTGAATCTTCTAAGACAATACTCTCCGTCCTTTTAAAATCTTGCGGCAATGGTGCCTCAATGTCTTGTTGACATAGTGAAGGTAGATACTATGTTTTTTTAAGCTTTCCATTTTCGATTGTTAGCCCACTTTCAGTTCAATAAAAAATTGAATTTTCCCTTCTACTTTTTAAAGACATTGGATAAGATGTCCTCTTAAGTGAGGAACAATGTAACCAACCCCCACAACAACCTCTTTCACCATGGCCTTATCAAACTCCTTGTTTTAGCCGAATTGGAAAAAACAGGGGCAAACTTGGGATGCATTCATTTATCAATTTGTAAACCCTCACTTGACAACCAAGACTTGAAAAAAGATATTAGATATAAGGACTATTTCTCCATCCAAACGCCACTCTCCAAGGACTCCAAACCCTCATGCAAAATCCATTTATTTACTAGAACAAAAATCCAAGAAGCTTGTTGAAATCCAACTGCAGCCTCAGAGCACAACTGAAGCAACACAAGAGGCATAAGGTAAAGTCTTCATAGAAGGAGAAGCTTTCAAAGTTGTTCCTCCTCAGAAAGCTTAGTCATGAGGGGTAATTTCTTTTTGTTTGCAGTGGGACCTGAAAAATCTTAAGTGTGGGGGTAATGTTGGGCCCGAGATATGATCCGTTTTATGACAGTAATTAGATACTTTTGTCGAATGTACATATGTGTTTTTCATGTTTTGGAGAATCTTTTTGAAGAATTGTGTGCCAAAACGCTATGATCTACACCAGGTATGCATAATTCATATTCTATATTAATCTTGAGTATAATTCATTATGTTTTTATGTTTCCAAGGATCTAATTCACATTTTTTGGTGTTACAGGGAAAAAGCGCAACATGTTTTTGCTTTCGGCACTCAGTCCAGGACTTCATTCGGTACTCAATCTGGTACCTTGTCTGGCACTCCATCCAACACCTTGTCCTGCACAAAAATGGTGGGCGATTTGGCGGTTATGGTATTGGCGGCCAATGATGGACAAATTAGGAACATGGGTTTTTCTCATGCTTGCCCCCTCCAGCTACTGAACTCTTGAAAACTCGGTTTGGATTGTTGAGATGGGCGATTATTGGCTTGCTCCATTTCGGCAGTTAGGGCACCATTAATGTAATTTGATTTTTATAGAAGAGTTTTGACCCTCCAATGGTCGACCTCTTGGTATGTAAAACCTATAAATACCACTGTGGTGGTCATACAATAGCTAAGAAGCAGTAGAAGGAGCAGTGTGTTAGAGACAAATACACTTTTCTCTGTTTTGCCATTTTCCATTGCCAGAATTATATGAGACTACATTTTTGAAGTTGTAATGGTGAAATCGTTTTGTTGAGCTTGTGGTGTGCATTTGAGAAGTGACCATGACTTGCTGGGGGGCCCACCAGCAGTATGGTAACTTCTCTATGTTTTATTTATGCATTTCATAGCTTAGATGTCTTTTTTTATTTCCTGTACATGAACTATTCCTTTATTTCTTTATTATCTAATTTTTTGTTGTAGTTTGATTGTTTTAATTCTCTTTTGCAGGTTAGTATGGAGGCTTTTTGTTAATATGCATTGATTTTATAATTAGGAACAAGTTTGCAAACTCATACACTAACTCCGTGTGAAATTAAATGTTAGATTCTGTTTTATTTATGCTTTTAGAATCAAGTTTAAAACAAAGTAGAACATAGTTTTATTTCATGCTTTCTTTAAACGAGGATTCAGTGGATGGATAGGGTTAGTTTCAATTTTTATTTGTAGATTGCTTGTTCAATTGTTATTTAGATTTTTCTTAACTAGTTGTTGATTAATTTGTTCTTTAGATTACTTGCTATATGCCATAATTATGTTTTAATTTCTGTTTTTAAGATTTTTCTTTCTTGCAATTTGAATTGTTAAAATAGATATAGCATAGTTTCACTTTATGCAATTTCTTTCTTAGAATTAGATTGCAATTTCAGTTCTTATTTAATGATTGAATGTAGTTATGAATTTTTCTTGCATAGCATAGAGTACAATTATAATCTCGTTATATTGTTGATGGTTAATGAATGAGTAATTATCATATGAATATACAGGGTAATTAACATTGTTTACATAATGGCTAAGTTCTCACTGGATTGCTTAATCCACACCTTTCACTTTGCTATTGAAATCAGTATTGAGCTTATACTACTTGAATTATCTTTTGTTTTCAAGTGCCACCATGATATTATAAGACACCGAAGACATTCACACAACCACCAACACTATATTTGAGTTTTCATAGGTTAAAAGATAGTTTCTTGCTTTCATAGGTCAGGAGATAGTTTTGTTGCTATTGTAGGATAGATAGTCTTTTGCTTCAATAGATTAAAGAGTAATTTTACTTATCATAGATTAAATATTAGTTAGTAGTTCTTTTTTCTTGCAATTAAGTAGATTTCCTTTTGTAAATTAGAAATAGTTGTATTAAGAATAGAGTTCATTTGTCTTTTAGCTTAGCTAGTTGCTTATTGACTAGTCTTACTTAGTTTACTTGATGTAGAAGTTATCCGAGGGTATTTAGTTGTTTACTTGCTTTAATAGGTTAATTTCTTACTTGTCTATTCTTGCTTTGATAGTATAGTTGCTTGTTTATTTACTCTCTTTCACAAGATAGTTGTTTATTGAATTCAAATAGACTAGTTAAAGTAGTTTGTTTTTGTTTATATAGTTTGTTTTTCTTATTGTCATGATTGAACTAGTTTGCTTCAAGTAGGGTTTTCACTTGTTTTCCTAGAACTATCCATCTATCCTTCACCCAAAAGTACTTAGGTTACATAGTTTAAAGTTGCTTAGTAGGGTTTTCTTACTAGATAGCTTTGCTTGAGTAGATTATCCTTTAGATAGCCACCTCCTTAGTTAGACTATACTACTACTAGCCCTTCTACCTTGGCATATATTTTTCTACAACTCTAAGTTTACTTACCCCGGGTTGAAAATTTAATTGAGGGTTTTTAGTGCATATATAATACCCATCAGTTCTCATTGATGTCAAAGAGTTGATTTCATATGGTGTCATAGTGATGTGTTTTCATTGATGTCAAGGGTGATAGCAAAGGAAGTTGTATCATTGATGTAATTTCATGGTTGATAGGAAGAACCAAAAGGATGAACTCCAAAGTAGTCCCCGTATGGCACAAGCCCTCATGGGAATATGTTGTTGGATATAGTTCCCAAAGTGATCCCATGATTGTGAAATCCCTCACGGGAAGACTCTTTGAAATGTCTAAATGGTTAAGTGGTTGAGTAATCCTAGCATTTTAGTTAAGGAAAACAAGTTTGTTTGAGGAATAATGTACGTGAGACTGTTCTAGATGGATAATACATGTTGTTCTATTTTCATTGATATGTGGTGTGTCACGTAGTTCCTCATGGTTGAAGAGATATGGATTAATGAAGTTGGAGAACCCTCATGAGTTATCTAGAAGCCCCTATAAGGTCAAAGAAGTCAAGAAGGTCAAATAAGTCAATTTATTATTGAAGCTCCTAGAAGAAGGTTGACTAGTCAAGTGGTTGTAACAAGGATTTAATCATGGGTTAAGTTGTTGCAAAAAGAAAATAATTAAAAATAAATTAGTAGCAACTAGAAGTGGTGAGATTACTATTTTTGGATAAAGTGGTTGTAAGTGGAAACATTAGTGTTAGGGACCTAACCTCCCTAACCCCTCACATAGGTAGAATAATATAATTCCATGTAATAAAGGACAATATTAATAAGGCCTAGCAATAAAGAATAATAAGTCAAATGTAAGAAGACCTAATAGAGGCTTCCACTTCTAGAAGGATCTTCCTCTAGATTGTTCTTTTGGATAGATAGATTTAGTATAAATAGAAGTAGACGGTATGAGGAATCTTGTCTTGGATATTATTGTAATAGATCACTTCTCTGTTGGAGGTTTCCCCCTCGAAGAGGCAAGTGAACATTGTTTTCACTAAGAAAATTTGTATTTCTAGTGTTATTCTGGTATTGTTTTGTTTATATCATTGTTGTTCTACCACTTCTAGATAAATTATTTATGTTCTACATACTCTTTTATATCTGGAATACTACAAGTGGTATTAGAGCACTTTCCTCGACATAAAATTGTGGGTTAATTTTTTCCAGGGTAGAGACATATTTCGATGCCTTAAATATATAGAGATTCATCATTACGTGCATAATAACACGATCAGGGAGTCATACACACAGGAAATACAAGTGGTACCTAAGTGCACATCTGTTGGCCACTCTTGTAACCCCTATTGATACCCCTTCAAGTGGTAGTGCATCAGACAACACCTATATACAGATTGGCCTAGATCTCATGAAGCTCTCCATAGATAAACTTATTGGCCTCTTGAATGCTATAGTTCCACCGAGAAGAAAACTTGGGAAGATACTCTATAGTACCTGGGTAGTCGGGTAGTACGGCTAAGGGAACATTCTAGCCTCCTTAGTTGGTTCCCTCATATATTTGGCTGAGTACTACTATTGGACCCCGCACGTATATCAGAGAGATACAAAATAGGGAAAATCATTGTCTATAGAAACCTTGAATACCCTACCCCTTGGGATGAAAAAAAAAATAGAACAGACAAGATCTGTTTCCGTGCAACTGTGCCTTCTGCATTTTGGTTGCGAAATTACTACACATTTCTTCATGTTAACCATTTGGGAATTTTGTCACTATAATATTATTCAGGCTGGAGTATAACTCCACAGGAGTAAAACAAAATGAGTATAGTGGTCCCATCGATACACTTATTTGAGACCTATCCCACTAGGTTCCTCTCTTCGTCCCGATTCCGATGATACCTATAATTTTTAACACAATTTTTTTTTGTGGACCCGACCCGTCTTCGAAACCCTTATTTGGATCATATCCCTTTGGATCCCCCTTTTTTCCTTGATTACAGTGGTACCTATCATTTGAATTCTCTCTTTTTTTTGTGGTCCCACCCACCCCTCGAGACCCCTTTTGTTTCCCCTATACCATTTTCCTGCTCCTTTGTCCAAATGACTACCACATGAGCCCAAGACCTCAATTCCTTGATTGCTAACAACCATCAACACAAGGATGATATGAAGAAACTCACTACCAACATTAGCTCCTTCAATTCAACTATTGAGATCCTCAAGGACCAATGTTCATGTTATCACCATAAAAAATATACATGAAATATGATTTTCATATTTAGCGGAGTACTAAAGTAGTGTAGAAACATGGCGCGATTTGGAAGACCATGTCACATATCGCGGCATATTGACAATTATAGCGGAGGCGTGAAAGAAAATACCAAACAGACCGTAGATTTCGTGTAATATACCAGATATAAAAAGTATGCAAAACATAAATAAAATGCTAGAAATGGCAGAATAACAGTAATATAACTAGCATAATCTCCACAATAACACAGAAATGATATAAGAATAACAACAAAAATAGCACTTTGATTCAGAAATCCATTTTCACAGGCCTCTTCGAGGGGGCAACCTCCAGTCAAGCAGTTCTCTATTACAATAATCTCCAAGCTAGGGTTTTCATACCCTCGACCCTTATTTATACTAAATATATATATCAAGAGAAGCATCTAGAGGAAGATCCTTCTAGAAGTGGAAGATTTTATTAGGTCTTCTTACATCCGCCTTATTCTATTTTATTGAAAGGCCTTATTAATATTGACCTTTATTACATATGAATATATTGATCTACCTATGTGCGGGTTAGGACCCTACCATGTCCGCCCCCTTAAAACCAGCCTTGTCTTCAAGGCTTGAGATGTGGAAACTGTTGCAGAATGGTAGCTGGTTCCCAAGTGGCATCTGCTGGAGTTGTATCTTTCCAATGGACTAGCACTTCCTTGATGGTTCTCTAATGCAGACGACATTCACGCTGGTCCAAAACTGCTTTTGGTTGTAGCCAAATGAATCCTTCTTCAGCTAACTCGGGAAGGTTGGTTTGAATTTGACACCTAGCTCCAATCACCTTCTTTAAGCATGAAACATGAAAAAAAGGATGTAGCTTCGACTGACTGGGCAGAGCTAACTGATAGGTGACTTGTCCCACATGCTTGAGAACTGTATAAGGACCATAAAATTTGGGTGTGAGCTTATGAAAATGCTCGTCCTTGAGAGAAGTTTGCTTGTATGGTTACAGTCGCAGAAACACCTGATCCCCTTCTGCAAATTGACGTTCAGAGAAACCTTGATCTGCTTGTTGCTAAATGTGATTATGTTCCATGACCAAGTTCTCTTTAAGGGTACAAAGAATATCCTCTCTAACTATAAGTGTTTGGTCAACTGCCTAGACCTTCGAGGTACCTGGTAAGTATGAGAGAATTGAAGGTGGCTTTTGTCCATATACCACTTCAAAAGGAGCCATGCGTGTAGATGTATGGTAGGAAGTGTTGTACCACCATTCAGCTAGGGGTAACCATTGAGCCACTGATTTTTCTTTTCAGAGGAAAAACACCTCAAATATGTTTCCAAACACTTGTTGACAACTTTCGTTTGACCATCAGTCTGGGGATGATAAGCTATGATGAGATGCAATTGGGTTCCCTGTAGCTTACACAGTTCTTGCCAAAAATTGCTTGTGAAATTTGGGTCATGATAAAAAACAATAGAGTGTGGCATGCCATGAAGCTTGAAGACCTAGTGCATGAAAATTTGAGCCATAGTGGATGCAGTAAATGGGTGTTGAAGAGCACATAAATGAGCATACTTGGATAGGTGATCCAAAACCACCATTATGACTGATTTATTTCCTGATTTGTGTAAGCCAGTAATAAAGTCCATAGAGATATCCTTCCAAATAGAAGGTGGAATCGGAAGCAGTTGTAGTGTGCCCAAAGATTTGACTGTTTCTCCCTTGTTGTGTTGACACATCTCACATTCAGGGACAAAATTACGGATGTCCTGTTTCATACCATCCCAGAAAAAAGAATGTTTGACCCTGTCATAGGTTTTGGTGAACCTAGAGTACTCCGCTGTGGGTGTAGCATGAAGCTCAGAAAGTACCGTGAATTTAAGCTTTGATTGTTTTCTTAAATACAAATGGCCTTTATATCAAAGCTCATCCTGGAGCCAAGAGTACCTTGGGGGAGCTGGAGCATTGGTCTGTAATTGCTGGATCAAATGCGAACTTTTGGGATCTTGTATCCATTCCTGGAACACAACTTGGAGCCAATCTGGTACAATGAAGGAAAGAGAAAAGAGGGATCCTTCTTCTTCATATTTTTGGTACAGTGCATCCACCACCACATTGTCTTTTCCCTTCTTGTAAATGATCTCATAATCATATCCAAAGAGCTTAGTCACCCATTTTTGTTGCTCCGGGGAGGAAATGCGTTGTTCCATAAAGTACTTGAGGCTTTTATGGTCTGTCTTAATTTGGAAACGTTTCCCCAAGAGATAAGGGTGCCATATATCAACGTCATGCAGAATAGCCAACATTTCCTTTTCATAAATGGGTTTTCCCAGATTGCTTTCAGATAGTTGCTTGCTGGTGAAGGCCAAAGGTTGACCCTCTTGCATAAGGACAACACTGATTCCTTTCCTTAAGGCATCACTTTCCAACACAAAGGTCTTTGTGAAATCATGAAGGGCTAGAACTGGAGTGGTGCACATGGTCGTCTTCAAGGTTTGAAAAGCTTGAGCAACGGTTGGAGTCCAAGTGAAAGAGTTCTTTTTTAGGAGAGCAATGAGAGGTGCTAAAATCTTTCCATAATTCTTAACAAACTTGTGATAATACCATGTTAAGCCCAGAAATCCACGCAAGCTTTTGAGATTCTTTGGGTGCGACCAGTATTGCATAGCTTCAATCCTTTTCGGATCTACCCTGACGCCATCCTTGCCAACCAGATGACCCAAGTATTCTACTTCTGAGGCACCAAAATCACATTTAGACTGTTTCAAGAAAAGTTGGTGTTGAGAGAGAGTAGATGGAGAACTCAATCCACATGAGTAAGATGGTCTGTCTAGTTTTTTCTATAGATGAGGATATCATCAAAGAAAACTAAAACAAAATGATGGAGAAAGGGATGGAAGACATGATTCATGAGGATTTGAAAGGTGGAGGGGGAATTACACAAGACAAAGGGCATGACCAAAAGATCATAGTGGCCCTCATGAGTTTGAAAGGTCATCTTGGGAATGTATGCCTCTTTCATACATATCTGGTGATAGCCTAAGCGAAGATCAAGTTTAGTAAACAATTGGGCGCCACTCAATTCATCCAGGAGGTCATCAATGAGAGGAATGGGAAGTTTGTCTTTAATGGTCAGTTTGTTGAGGGCATGGAAGTCAGGACACATTCTCCAAGAACCTTATTTCTTCAGGACCATGACTACAGGAGAAGAGTAAGGGCTCATACTAGGGCAGATAACGCCTACATTAAGGAGTTCCTGGACCATTTTCTCAATTTCATTTTTTTGTGAAAAGGGGTGGTGATACAGTCGGATATTGGGAGGAAGGATTCTGGGTACAAGGGTAATGGAATGATCATGAACACCATGGGAAGCAGGGACTCCTTGGGGAGTGGAAAATACCATTTGATGTTTAGAAAGGAGGGCTTGGAGGTCTTGCGACACCAGGGGTGTCTCAGTTGCTTGTATGGCATGGAGTTGGGAAATGAGACTAGAATGACCTTTTTTGAGCAGCTTTTCCATGCGATGGGAACTAATGACCTCAGGTGAACCAACAATGATGCCTTGGAATTTATATTGGTGGCCTTACTGGTCAAATTGCATGGTAAATACCTTAAAATCCATGAGAATGGGACCAACAGTTCTTAGCCAGTCTGTACCCAACACAATGTCACAACCACCCATGTTGATAGCAAACATATGGGATTTTAGGTGGTAGTCATTGATTTGGAGACACACATTTTCACAATGCCCTCCACATTTCATGGAACCACCATTGGCAATCATGATTTGGAAATTGTTGACAGCATGGATGTAGCAATGAGTTTCTTGGGAAATGTGGCGATGAATACAATTATGGGTTCTTCCACTATCAACCAGAATGATGACCTTCCAATGCTTGATGTAACCTATTAACTTGAGGGTTTGGGGAGCTGAGAATCTAGTGAGAGCATTGAGGGAAATGATCAGTTCCACTTCGGGAGGGTCTGAGGGAGGAGTTATGTCAGTGATTTCAAGTGACTCAAACACAAGGGGAGTTTCAACATCCTCTTCCGAAATATCCTTAGAGATGGCCATAAATATATTTTGTTCCTTACACTTGTGTACCAGGAAATATTTTTCATCATAATTATAACAAAGGCCTTTGGGTTGGTGTTCATCCATTTCAGCCCTGGTCAATTTTTGGATGTTTAATAGGGCAGAGGGAGTAGTGGGATTTATGGGTTTAGGGCGAGGGATAAAGGAGGGTTTTCGGTTTTGAGAGGATACAACCTGTTTTTCTTCTTTAGCTCTTTTAGTAGCCTCCACCCAACTCAAGGGTCGAGCCATGAGGACATGGGCCCGAATCTCATCCTTGAGGCCACTGATAAAAACTCTCGAAAGAAAGCATCAGTCATGCCCTTTGTTCGAAAAGCCATGCACTCAAAGGAAGCTATGAAGTCTTCGATTGTTCCTGATTGTTTCAACTTTGTCAAACAACCCAAATGGTTGGTGTCCATGTCAAAGCATTCATAAAGCTCAGTCACAAATTGGGTCCAAGAAATATACCCTTAACGGGAAGTTTTTCTCCATAACCACCATTGTCAACGTTCTTGATCTAGATGGAGAACACCATACCAGAGTTTGGCCAAGTCATTTATAATGTCGTATAAAGAGAAATAATGTTCCATTTGGGTTACCCAACCAGTGGGGTCCGAGCCATCAAATTTGGTCACATCCACCCGTGGAAGGTGTCGAGTTGCAGATATACCATGTAAATCAACATTTAATTGTCAACCCGGGAAGGTAGACTTAGAGGAACCAACACAGGAAATGCAGGGCTGAAGAGGGGGTTTAAAGGATGTCGAACTAATCTCTGAACTGCTAAAAGAAACTCGCTGGAAAGAGATACTGTACCCTACTTTGCTCTGTACTACTCGGTACTACTCGGTACTAACCAGTACTGTTCTGTATATGCATGTAAAAGATAAACTGAAAACAGCTAAGTTCTTGCTACTTATCACTCCACACAACTCAACAACCATCCTATGCAACTTTCTATTGTAATCAAATGAAACTTCTTTATCTCATGAGATACCCAAACTAGTTCCTGAATGTTGAGCAGTCTAAATGTGAAAACTGAAGAAATGAAATCAATGGATGAAAAGATAATGCTAAACTTGAAGCTTGAAATGTTAAACCCTCTGTTGCAAGTACAAATGCTACTTCTATTAAACCAATGAGAAAACTGCTGAAAGATGAAATCAAATCTGGAGTCTACTGTAAATACAATGTATACACAGCTCTATTTCCATCGAAGGGGGCCCTGCCTTCTCTGTCAACAGGCCGTTCTCTAACTCAATGCATATTGGAAAATAAATCTCACAGCAAAACGACAATAAAGGAAATCATGTTAATGAAAACCCTACAGTCGAATGGCAATAACAGAAAACGTGTTAATGGAACAACTCTTAACTATTTTATTGAAGATGAGAATAGTACAGTGCTTGAAGATTTCTATTCTTCTATTATTCTACCCTATGCTCCATCTATCCCCCCATTTCTCAAGCATAACTGTGTTTTTTTATTTTCTCTACATATTTCTCTGCCTTTTCTCGAGCATAGAAGCTCTCATCTCTCGTTTTCCAACCCTCTGGCAATGTCTCGCATCTCCTTACATAACGTTCCAGCTCTCTGGCAATGCGTGGCTTTGCCCTAGGTGAATAAGGAGTTACAAAAACGGTTTCAGGAGTACCACCGGGGAATGAGACACGTTTTCAGA
>ML796938.1:135162-175526 GCA_009831015.1 Picea engelmannii | reverse complement strand
GAATGGCAATAACAGAAAATGTGTTAATGGAACAACTCTTAACTATTTTATTGAAGATGAGAACAATACAGTGCTTGAAGATTTCTATTCTTCTATTCTTCTACCCTATGCTCCATCTATCCCCCCATTTCTCAAGCATAGCTACGTTTTTTGATTTTCTCTACATATTTCTCTGCCTTTTCTCGAGCATAGAAGCTCTCATCTCCCGTTTTCCAACCCTCTGGCAATGTCTTGCATCTCCTTACATAACGTTCCAACTCTCTGGCAATGCGTGGCTTTGCCCTAGGTGAATAAGGAGTTACAAAAATAGTTTCAGGAGTACCATCGGGGAATGAGACACGTTTTCAGATCTCTGGCAATGCATGGCATCTCTTTACAGAACGTTCCATATTTTTGGCAATGCTACATAATGTTTCCATCTCTCTTTGGCAATGTTACACCACGTTTCAGATCTCTGGCAATGTTACATAACATTTCCAGCTCTCTCTGGCAATGTTACACCACGTTTCAGATCTCTGGCAATGTTACATAACGTTTTTGACCTCTGGCAGTCGTGGCTTTGCGCCCTAGAAGTTATAAAACAGTTTATGCTATCTATCCAATTTGCCAGCCCATCATACCATAGGCTTTAGAAAAAGAGAATACATTGATAATGTGTGGAGCCTCTACACAAGTATATTTCAACCCATCATAAAATAATCATAAGTATTATCCTCTATAAGCCAACACCCTGCATTCTTGCAAAGTTCAGCTATTCTCCGCAGAAGAGGATTATTGTTGCATTTATAGTTGAATTCTTCGCTCATTTGTGGCTTTGGAAGAACTTCATGGTTTCTGTATATAATGGAACATATATGTGTAACAGAGTATGAATAGCACAGAAAGAATGCCATTTGCTTAACAAAAATCTTCAGGAAAGTAAACAATGTCTTCAAGAACCAGCAAGAAAATGTTATAAATCCGGAGCCCAACAGAAGGCGTAGGTCACGTTGAAAGTGATGGGGCCGAAAGGTATGAGAATGGAAGGAATGTTCACCTTCAGTATTTGGAGGTGCGCCATAGAAAGGGTCATCTGTAGGGATCTTCAATTTGGTGCAGAGTGATGCAAAGACAGATTCAAGTTGGGTGGTCAGTTCTTATTTGACTTCCTCCATTGAGGACTGCATGGTTGTATTGATGGATGATCGATGGAGGCAACATTAGCACTGAGTTGTTTCACTTCTTTTTGGGTCTCGAGGAAACCAGATTGCAAGGTGTTGAAGCGAGCTTCCAGGTCATGGCTATGGGTATGGGCCATGAGGATGGGTGAACTAAAAAGGGGCGGGCGGGGTAATTTTTTTTTCCGAAAAATGATATGGATGAATGTGATAAGGGAGAAGAGATGAATCCAATGGAATAGGTCTCAAATAATGGTGAAACAATTTCCAGACTTTTATTTTTTATTTTTTTTTACACCTGCAGAGTTATACTCAGGTCTGAAGAATACTGCAGCGATGAAATCCCCAAATTCTTAACCAGAAAGAAATGTGTATTTACTTGGCAACCCGAACACAGTTGCATGACAATAGATCTTGTCTATTTTAATTTGTTTATGTGTTTTTCCCCCAAGGGTTAGGTATTCAAGAGTTCTACAGACAAGGGTTTTCCCTATGCTATAGCTCTCTGATATACGTGCAGGGTCCAATAGTAGTACTCGGCCCAATATCTTAGGGAACTAACCAAGGAGGATAAACCATACCCTTAGTCGTACTACCCGACTACCCAGGTACTAGAGAGTATATTCCCGAGTGTTGTTCTCGGTGGCACTATAACAGTGAGTCGGTCGATCGGTTTATCTAAAGAGGGCTTAAGGAAATCTAGGCCAACCCGTACACAGGTGTTGTCTGATGCGCTACCACTCAAAGGGTTACCAACAGGGGTTACAAGGGTGGCCAACAGATATGCGCTTAAGAACCAGTTGTATTTCCTGCATGTATGAATCCCTCAACCGCGGGTTTATGCCCATAACAATAGATCTATGTGTCTTAAAGATATTGGAATACGTCTATACCCTGAAAAACAATTCCCACAATTTCTGCCAAGGAAGGTGCTCTGATACCACTTGTAATATACCAGATATAAAAAGTATGCAGAACATAAATAAAATGCTAGAAATGGCAGAATAATAGTAATATAACTAGCATAATCTCCACAACAACACAGAAATGATATAAGAATAACAACAGAAATAGCACATTGATTCAGAAAGAAATATTCACGGGCCTCTTCGAGTGGGCAACCTCCAGTCGGGCAACGCTCTGTTACAATAATCTCCAAGCTAGGGTTTTCATACCCTCGACCCTTATTTATACTAAGTATGTCTATCAAGAGAAGCATCTAGAGGAAGATCCTTCTAGAAGTGGAAGCTTCTATTAGGTCTTCTTACATCCGCCTTATTCTATTTTATTATAAGGCCTTATTTATATTGACCTTTATTACATCTGAATATATTGATCTACCTATGTGCAGGTTAGGACCCTAACATTTCACGGTGGCTCGGATCAACGATCGAGACCCATATCGGGCATTGAAATAGCACTAAGTTTAATTATGCGAAGGTGGGACGGGGAAAACTATTGTGGTTTCATTCGTGGATGTGTGGCACCCTTAGAAGAAGATAAAGGAGAAAAGTGGTCTACCTAAAACCACTTTCTCTAACCCCTGATGTCACATGTCACAAAATCATTTGTGTCATTCCCACTGATTGTGTATGAAAAGGGGAGAGTTAACGACTTATTTGGTCACATCAGTACTGTTTCTCAAGTACTTTACATCATGTAGCATTGGGTAAGTGCTGCCAAAAGGACAATCCAGAGGCAAATCATTTTGAAGCTGACAATCGAGTGTGACAGGATATAATTAGGACAAGTACTGGCATCACAGTATATTATTAAACACTCAATGATAATCATCCTCAAAATTATAGATAAATTTATCCCATTTGAGAAATCGACATTTCATTCGGGACTAAGTAATTAACGAGACTAGGAAGACGAAAATTGTGTTTTCTGCAAAACTGGGAGACATGGACCAGGCCGATCAAACAACATCTAGTGAAACGATATTTTCCACTAACATGAAAAATCCATCAATGAGTAAGAAAGAGAAGTTGATTGCATGGATACTAGCAACCAAATTCCATACCAACTCTACGAAAGAAACAAAATCAAAGGTCAGACTAAATCCTATCATGAAGGATTTAATCATCAACAGACACCTGAAGAAGTGCTACAAACACGCAGAAAGGGGGAAGCAGAGCAAGCGACAGAAGACAGGAGTCAGGGCTAAGGTGGTCGAAAGCATTGGGGAAAATCAACCAGTCTGGTTGAACACCCTGAAAGAAGAAATATCCAAGATGGAATAAGTTCTTAGGTTGAAATGAGCATGTTTCAGAAAATTTTGGACATATGGCGTTCAATGAAAAAGCCTCAGATATGTCAGACCTGTTTATAATGCTCCCTGTAAAGTAGGAGAACAGTTGTGATGTGTTACTCTTTTGTGTAACTGATCTCTATCTTTAGACTATGGGGAAGTTGAATCGTTTTGAATCCCGCATGTAAAATTTTCTATATATATTATCCCTAGGATAAAAAGAAGGAGGAGGGGGCATGCCCTCGTTGCAGGTAGACTTTGTAAAATCATTGAACTAAATTGAATACATATGCATAAGCATTTTGACCTGTTTATGAAAGGATTATAATTGGCTGTGATATGAGTCTTGTCTTCTTTCATAGTGTGTGTTTCCTGTGTCTTTAAAATTCCATTTGCAATTTCCTCTTTTAAGTTAGAGAGTTAAAAGTCTGGAATTCATCTGATGATGCTCTAGACTTAGCAATTTAAATTCATGTGATTCTCTTCTCAACTATTTCAGAATTCATTTTAATATGCTCTGAAGCAGTTATGTGTTTTTTGTTTTCTTCTTTTTCCATGCAAATTTCAATTTGGAAACTCAGACTCATTGCCTCACTTAGCCTTTCTCCTCTAGGTAGTTCTAATGACCTGCCACTGCATTATTCGTTTCTGACTCCATAGCCCAAAATTCAAATGTCACCCCCCACTTCTTCATCAACTTTATAATACCCCCCAAAACAAACCAAATCTAGCCAATGATTTCCAAAGAAATATCAAATGACACGAGAGAGCCCTCTTCGAGTTGAGTAGGCTAGTGTGCAACTCTAAAGTTGGTTGAAACAATTACCTTTTTCATTTGTCTATCAACTGGACAAATTTACGAATTGCTAACATTCTGGCGTCGTTGTCGGGGACAGAATTGAGAACTTTCCCTAGGAAAGAACGACATGGTTGAGTTCTAAGGTCTGAGAGCAGTAGACACTTGGGCACATATTGGTTGTATTCCTTCTTTGGAGACTCCACACATTAGAAAAACAGTTTGAAGGTGAGTCCACTTGTAGAAGAATCCAGAAATTTAAATTTTCAATGGCAACTCCACTCTCAAAATAGAATCTGACTTCCAAAAAATTATTGGCGAATCCACTCAAGATTCAAATGTAATTTAGAGAATCCACTGGAAATGAGATCCCTTGACAAAGGTATGAAAATACATTATGGAAGAAAACAAGTATTTAAAATTGGGTTTTTTCCAAGGCATTTTATTGTTTGTTATAAGTTGCCTCTGAACCTTCCTTAAACATGTCAAACTAATGTTTCTTTACCTGTTGCATTTTAATGATGATCATGAGAAAATTTAAATTGTGTATCCTCCTCTTAAAGTTGTACATGCATATCCTCACTCTATCACTGATTTTGATAAAAAAATTCCATCTAGGCCATGTGATGACCATAACCAAGTTGATGAGCCTCATGAAACCAGGGTTAATATTTCATCTCCTGCACTTAATCCAACACCCTCCAAGACTCAGCATAGATACATATCCTTAAATTTACCCCACATACTTCATGATTTTCCTCCAAAACACTATGAGTACCTACCTATGTTTGATGGGGAACCTGATACCATCTCAGCTGGAAAACACATCCAAGGGTTTGAGCATTTTATAGATTTGTTTGAGATTGACCATGATGAAGTTTGTATGAGGGCCTTCTCTCAATCCTTGAAATGAGAAACCAAAGACCAGTTTAAACATTTGCATCTAGAGACAATTAGTTCATGGGAGGAATTGAAGGATGTTTTTTTAAAGTTTTGGGGCAGGAAGAAATATTTGGATCTACAACTTATAGAGTTATATGCCTTAAAAAAGTAGAGAAATGAAACTATTTCTATATTCAGTAGAAGGTTTTCCAGTATCTATTAAAATTTGTTCAAATAAATTCAACCCACTGAAGTTGTTGCCATGCTCCATTATGCAACTACTCTTCATCCAGATTCGTCTTTCCTCCTTATGGAAAAAAGACCTAAGTCCTTACGAAAAATGTTTAATGATGCTCAAGACATTCAACACAACATCCAAGCATGTAAATAGATCCAAAATGATGGGTTGAATGCTCAATAACATGAAAGTGAATATGAAAGGAAAATAGTTGATTGAGATCTTGAGAATAGAATTGACAATATCATAGGTCCTCTTGAAGTTTCCAATGCTCATGATTTTTCAAAAGATTGTATTCCACTTGTTGAAAGAAGAGGTGATAATTTAGCTTCTCATCCATCCCATGATAAGAGGGAGGTTGATTGTTTTATGTATTCATTTGTAGATAGTCAAGAAGATGAGTTTGCAGATCAGTTTGTTGAAGAACGAGTTGACATTCCAAGTTTGTTCTTGTTATATGACATTGCATATGTTGTTGACTTGCCTATATATGATGAATATGATGGTGATTATGATGTTTACTAACTAGAGAAACCAACTACATGTTCTCTACTAAAAAATGTTCCTTTTCAACAGCATAATGAGAGAAATCAACCTACATATCACAGTTACATGAATATAATGAGAGCAATACGAAAGTATAATGAGAGCAATCAGAAAGTATTGAATCAGAGCAATCAGAAAGTATAATGAGAGAAATTAGAAAGTATTTAATCAGATGAAAGAAATTCTTTACCTTTATGCTTTTCTTCATTCAAATTGTTGAAATAAAATACGAAGATCATCATCAAAGCAAAGGAATATGTGTTAATGCCAAATCACATTGATTCACTAGAACAAATTGACAAGATATTGCAACAATCTCCTCATATATCTGATGACCCTGTTACTTGTTATATAGAATATCTTGTCAGTTCAAAATTGCATCCATTGGTTGAAGATAAATCCAAAAATGAGTTTGTTCGGCAGTCCAAAGGAATTGAAAACAGTGAAGAAAATAAAGGAGGTTTTGGATCACGTGAAAGAACCTTGCCATTATTTTTTTCTTCTTTAATTTGCTGAAGAAAAATGTTTATAATGTTTCAAATCAGAAATCCCCCAAGCATAATGTTGAATATAGCAATGGAATTATAGATGAAAACTATCTTTCTTTATGTTTTTCTTCCTTTGAATGGTTGAAATAAAATCATGAGAGAACAGAAGAAACAGGGAAGTCTGACTACATTCACAGTGGCACTGTTTTACATAAGGAAATTTTTATCAGTAAGGAAGACCAACAACACTCACATGCCTTAGGTGATCATGTAGCTGATTACTTGGAAGGATATTCCAATTCGAAGTTGCATTCTGTGCTTAACCACTGAATCAAAAAAGAAGAATAAGTTGATCAAGAAATTGTTGTTAAAGGTTATTTTCCTTCTCTTGAAACTAACATAGATATTCAACAATATTTCCAGCAAGATAAAGTGTTTCAAATTTGTCTTTCTTCCCCTAAAAATGACATGGTGGTCCAATTTCTAAGTGACCTAGACATAGATGAGGATTCTAAAACTATGTCTATGGAGACTCCAAGCAATGAAAAAACAAATGGCATAGAGTTTCAAGAAAGCAACATAATGACTCCTACCATCTCTCAATCAGAAATATAGAAAGATAATGCAAAGGATGATGCACATGATGTGGCTATCATATTTGAAGATGTTCGAGACTGTATGAATGTAGACACACCTATTGCTATCATTCCATCTGAAAATATTCCCAATATTGAAAAAATGAAGCAAGAGAAGAAAACGCTTGTGAAGGAAGCATGTTTTTCTGTCTTAGCTCCTAGAAGGGAAACATTCTTTCATGTGTTTCATGATTCCATGGCATGTTATATGGAAACAATTTATAATCAAGATCTAAAAAGGGTAGTGGGTTGCAAGATCAAGGATGAAGGGAGTGAAGAATCAGTGTCTTTACTAAATATGGGTTGCTTTACACCAGACAATGTTCTTCAGCCATGGTCGTCTTGTATTTCAAGAAACTATTATTTCCAGACTTCTCAGCAAATTTGTCAGCCTCTTGGTAGCGATCAACATGTTAAATCACATGAAAAAAAGAATACAATGGAAGGGGTGAAACATGATAGTTGTTTTGTGCATATTTTAGAAGATCCATTTGCAATCTTATTGAAGGAAGTAATAATTTCAAGTGTCCTTCATTTTTGAAATTTGAATTTATGAATGGAATTTTGAATGAATTATCAAACAAGCTTCGGTACAAGCAAGCACAAAGAGAGAAAATAGAGGATAAAATGTTGACATGGCTGCATTGGCATTATGATTTCACTTGAATTTGCAGTTTGCTTCAGTAGTTAGGGTAGGTAGGAGTGTGCAAATAAGCTTGTTGGTCATGAATTCCTTTTTTTTTTAATTTCCAGTAGCACGCAGTATTTTTGTTCAACATCCAGTTGAGAGTAGTGTGCAAATGTTCATTTTTTAAATTTAACGCTCAGTCTCTAAGACATAATAGAGTACACATAGGTTTTGAAAGAAACCCAATGAAGAAGGCAGTAGGTCTACAGTTCTTTGCTACCTCACATGGAGGATAGCATCCCCAATAGGAGCCTATGTTATCACCATAACAATTATACATGAAATATGAGTTTCATATTTAGTGGAGGACTAAAGCAGTGTAGAAACATGGCACGATTTGGAGGACCAGGTCACATATGGATTCATATGGACAAGTATAGTGGAGGCATGAAAATAAATACCAAGCAGACCATATATTTTGAGGCAACCCAGATCAATGGCCGAGACCCATATTGGGCGACGAAATAGCACGAAGTTTAATTATGTGAAGGCAAGCCGGGGAAAACTACTGTGATTTCATTCGTGGATTTGTGGTGCCCTCACAAGAACATGGAGGAGAAAAGAGGACTACGTAATACCACTTTCTCCAACCCCCAATTTCATGTGTCACAAAATCATTCGATATGTGTCATTCCCACAAACTGTGTACGAAAAGGGGAGAGTTAACGACTTATTCAGTCACATCAATAATATTTCTCAAGTACTTTACATCGTTCATCCTCGAGTAATCACCACCAGAAGGAAAATCCAGAGGAAAATCATTTTGAATATGACTGTCGAGTGTGATAGGTTGTAATTTGGACAAGTACTATCATCACAGTCTATTATTAAACAATCAATGACAATTGTCCCCAAAACTATAGATAAATTTATCCCATTTGAGAAATCAAAATTTCATTCGGAACGAAGTGATTAACAAGACCAAGAAGAAGAAAATCATTTTTTCTGCAAAACTGGGAGACATGGACTAGGCCAATCAAATAACATCTAGTGAAACAGTGTTTTCAACTAACATGGAAAATCCATCAATGAGTAGGAAAGAGAATTTGATCGCAGGGATACTAGCAACCAAATTCCATACTGACCCTGTGACATAACCAGAATCAGAGGTCAGAATAAATCCTATCATGAGGGATTTAATCATCAATAGACACATGGAGAAGTGCTACAAAAAAGTAGAAAGGGGGAAGTAGAGCAAGCGACGAAAGACAGGAGTCAGGGATGAGGTGGTCGAAAGCGTTGGGGAAAATCAACCAGTCTGGTTGAACACCCTAAAAGAAGAAATCTCTAAGATGGAATAAGTTCTCAGGTTGAAATGACTACGTTTTAGAAATTTTTTGACATATGGTGTTCAATGAAAAAGCCTCAGATATGTCAGACCTATTTATAATGCTCCCTGTAAAGTAGGAGAATAGTTGTGATGCATTACTCTTTTGTGTAACTGATCTCTATCTTTAGACTATGGGGAAGTTGACTCATTTTGAATCCCAAATGTAAATGTTTCTATATATATTATCCCTAGGATAAAAAGAAGGAGGAGGGGGTCTACCCTCGTTGTAGGTAGACTTTGTAAAATCATGGAACTAAATTGAATACATATGCAGAAGCATTTTGAATTGTTTATGAAAATATTCTAATTGGTTGTGATATGAGTCCTATCTTCTTTCATAGTGTGTGTTTCTTGTGTCTTTTCAATAGTATAATGAGAGAAATCAGAAAGTATTGAATCAACTAAAGGGAATTATTTACCTTTATGATATTCTTCATTCAAATTGTTGAAAGAAAATCTGAAGATCATCATCGAAGAAAAGGAATGCGTATTAATGCCAAATCAAACTGATTCACTGGAACAAATTGACAAGATATTGCAGCAATCTCCTCATATGTCTGATGACCCTATTACTTGTTATATAGAATATCTTGTCAATTAAAATTGCAGCCATGGGTCAAAGATAAATCTAAAAATGAGTGTGTTCGACAGTCCAAAGGAATTGACAACAGTGAAGAAAATGAATGAGGTTTTGAATCAGGTGAAAGAACCTTGCCATTATGTTTTTCTTCTTTAAATTTTATGAAGAAAAATGTTTATAATGTTTCAAATCATAAATCCCCCAGGCATAATGTTGAATATATCTGTTACACATAAAAAATACTCACTTTGATAGTGTCTCAAGTGTCATTATTACAAAGGTCGCAAGTGTCGCATTTTGCTCACAAGTGTCACAATTGTCAGGGAAGCATACTGCCATGATGCCTATATCATGCATGTAAAATGACATCAGGAGGACACTTGGCACATGTCAAACACTTGATTTGGAAGAGGAGGAAAGGTTAGTTGGGCTCATGAACCTTTTGCCATCTGAAAACACTCAAAAAACTAAGTTTTTGGAGGGGAGCGCTCCCCTATAACTACCTCAGGAGTGCTGGTGCCCCCCCTTACACTGTCTGGGAGCATTATAAATCTTATTTGGCCCTTCTAAGGGAGATTTGGTGTCTTTAGGAGTGATAGGGATCCCATAAACACTACTAGGGAGTGCTATAGTGCTCTGATGGAACTTTTGAGGGAGCACTGCCTATTATGGGCAGTAGTTAAGTTGTTGAGATGAATGGGGGAAGGATCCTTTCATTCTTGGAAGTCAGTTGAGTTCGAATCCTCAATCAATCCATGATCTTAGGGCAGATCCTCAACTGAAGGAGGCCAATCCTCAACTTCCCCAAGGATATCTCAAGTGGTTAAAGCCTCTCCAAGGCTATATAAGCAAGCTTTCTCATGGTGAAAGGGGACTGAAAAGGGAGAATCACACCAAACTTATGATCTTATAAGTGGTGCTGGAACAGAGATATTTTGGAGGCAAGAGACCTATGATCTCATAGGGAAAAATCATTGAAGCTATCATCATTCGGATCGTGGATCTTTTGAGCAAGGGGTAGACAAGGAGGACTTGACGAAACTGCTGCAATTCATCTATGGATGTAAGAAATGTTTTGTCCTCATTAATATAATTTGCTTGGCATGTTTCTTTCTAATTCATGTTCAATCTCACATGAATTTGTCTCTTTAGTATATAGACCTATTTCGGACTAATCGTGATAGAGTAGGAAGTGGTTGTACTTTGTTTGTCTATAGGGCTTATCGAGGAGTGAAAGATCAGAGCTCAACTCGGAGCGTGCATGGAAAAACACCGGTAAAAGGTACTTATTTTCTCCTTCCTCCTCATACATCAGTTTATATAGATCTAAAAGGAAGTCAGTGTCCATGATAAGCGTCTTTTGTCTTAAGAGTTAAGAGTCTAGCTCTCAAGAGGAGATCTACCTGTCTGCAGGGAGATTTTCCTTCAACAATAGCAGTGGAATTACAGATAAAAACTATATTCCTTTATGTTTTTCTTCCTTTGAAAGGTTGAAAGAAAATCGTGAGAGAACAAAAGAAATAGGGAAGTCTGACTACATTCATAGTGGCATTGTTTTACATAAGGAAATTGTTATCAGTAAGGAAGACCAACAACACTCACATGCCTTAGCTGATCATGTAGTTGATTACTTGGAAGGATATTCCAACTCGGAGTTGCAATCTGTTCTTAACAACTGAATAAAAAAAGAATAAGAAGTTGATCAAGAAATTGTTGTTAAATGTTATTTTCCTTCTCCTGAAACTAACATAGATATTCAACAATATTTCCAGCAAGATAAAGTGTTTCACATTTGTCTTTCTGCCCCTGAAAATGAAACGGTGGTCCAATTTCTAAGTGACCTAGACATAGATGAACATTATAAAACTATGTTTATGGAGACTCCAAGCAATGAAAAAACAAATGGCGTAGAGTTTCAGGAAAGAAACATAATGACACCTACAATCTCTCAATCAGAAATACATAAAGATAATGAAAAGGATGATGCACATGATGTGGCTATCATATTTGAAGATGTTTGAGACTGTACGAATGTAGACACACCTATTCTTTTCATTCCATCTGAAAATATTCCCAATATTGAAAAAATGAAGCAAGAGCAGAAAACACTTGTGAAGGAAGCATGTTTTTTTGTCTTAGCTCCTAGAAGGGAAACATTCTTTCATGTGTTTCATGATTCCAGGGCACGTTATATGGAATTTTTTTATAATCAAGATCTACATAGGATAGTGGGTTGCAAGCTCAAGGATGAAGGGAGTGAAGAATCAGTGTCTTTACTAAATATGGGTCGCTTTACACCAGACAATGTTCTTCATCCATGGTCATCTTGTGTTTCAAGAAACTATTATTTCCAGATTTCTAAGCATAATTTTTAGCATCTTGGTGGCAATCAACATGTTAAATAACATGAAAACAAGAATGCAGTGGAAGGGGTGAAACATGATAGTTTTTTTGTGCATATTTTAGAAGATCCATTTGCAGTCTTATTGGAGGAAGTAAGCAATCCAAGTGTCCTTGAATTTTTGAGACTTGAATTTATGAATGGAATTTTGAATGAATTATCAAAAAAGCTTCGGTACAAGAAAGCACAAAGAGAGAAAATAGAGGATAAATTGTTGTCATGGCTACATTGGCATTATGATTTCACTTGAGTTCACAGTTCGCTTCAGCAGTTAGGGTAGGTAGGAGTGTGTGAATAAGATTGTTGGTCAAGCATTCATTTTTTTTTAATTTCCAGTAGCACGTGGTATTTTTCTTCAACATCCAGTTGAGAGTAGTGTGAAAATGTTTGGTTTTTAAATTTAACGCTCAGTCTCTATGAAATAACAGAGTACACACAGGTTTTGAAAGAAGCCCAATGAAGAAGGCACCAGGTCTACAGTTCTTTGGTACTCCACAGGGAGGATAACATTCCCAATAGGAGCCTATGTTATCACCATAACAATTATACATGAAATACGAGTTTCATATTTAGCGGAGCACTAAAGCATTGTAGAAATATGGTGCGATTTGGAGGACCAGGTCACATATGGCTGCATATGGACACGTATAGTGGAGGCACGAAAGGAATTACCAAGTAGCCCGTAGATTTCAAGGTGGTCCGGATCAACGGACGAGACCCATATCGGGCGGTGAAATAGCATGAAGTTTAATTATGCGAAGGTGGGCCCGAAAAAACCACTGTGGTTTCATTCGTGGATGCATGACACCCTCAGAATCACATCGAGGCAAAAAGTGGACTACCTAAAACCACTTTCTCCAATCCCTGATGTCATGTGTCGCAAAATCATTCGATATGTTTCATTCCCACAAATTGTGTATGAAAAGGGGAGAGTTAACGACTTATTCAGTCACATCAATATTGTTGCTCAAGTAATTTACGTCGTGCAACATCAAGTAAGTGCCACCAGAAGGACAATATAGAGGTAAATCATTTTGAAGCTGACAAACGAGTGTGATAGATTGTAATTTGGACAAGTACTATCATCACAGTATATTATTAAACACTCAATGACAATCGTCCTCAAAATTATAGATAAATTTATCTCATTTGATAAATCGACATTTCATTAGGAACAAAGTAATTAACAAGAACAGGAAGAAGAAAATCGTGTTTTCTACAAAACTGGGAGACATGGACCAGGCCGATCAAACAACATCCAATGAAATAGGATTTTTGACTAACATGGAAGATCCATCAATGAGTAAGAAAGAGAAGTTGATTGCACGGATACTAGCAACCAAATTCCATACTGACCTTGCAATAGAGCTAGAATCAGAGGTCAGACTAAATCCTATCACGAGGGATTTAATTATCAACAGACATGAGGAGAAGTGCTACAAACAAGAAGAAAGGGGGAAGTAGAGAAAGCGATAGAAGACATGAGTCAGGGCTTAGGTGGTCGAAATATTTTGGTAAAATCAACCAGTAGGTTGAACACCCTGAAAGAAGAAATATCCAAGCTAGAATAAGTTCTGAGGTTGAAATGAGTACGTTTCAGAAAATTTTGGAGATATGGAATTCAATGAAAAGACTTCAGATATGTCAGACATGTTTATAATTCTCCCTGTAAAGTAGGAGAATAGTTGTGATGCGTTACTCTTTTGTGTAACCAATCTCTATCTTTAGACTATGGGGAAGTTGAGTTGTTTTGAATCCCGCATGTAAAATTTTCTATATATTATCCCTAGGATAAAAAGGAGGAGGGGGCCTACCCTCGTTATAGATAGACTTTGTAAACTCATGGAACTAAATTGAATACATATGCAGAATCATTTTGAATTGTTTATGAAAATATTCTAATTGGTTGTGATATGAGTCTTGTCTTCTTTCATTGTGCTTGTTTCCTGTGTCTTTAAAATTCCATTTGCAATTTCCTCTTTTAAATTGGAGAGTTAAAAGTCTGAAATTTGTCTGATGATGCTCTAGACTTAGAAATTTAAATTCATGGTATTCACTTCTCAACTATTTCAGAATTCATTTTAATATGATCTGAAGCAGTTATGTGTTTTCCTTTTTCTTCTTTTTCCATGCAAATTTCAATTTGAAAACTCAGACTCATTGCCTAACTTAGCCTTTCTCCTCTAGGTAGTTCTAATGACCTGCCACTGCATTATTCATTTCTAACTCCATATCCCAAATTCCACCCCCCACTTCTTCAACAACTTTATAATACCCCCCAAAACAAACCAAATCTAGCCAATGATTTCCAAAGAAATATCAAGTGACATGAAAGAGCCCTCTCTAAGTTGAGCAGGCTAGTGCCCATCCCTAAAGTTGGTTGAGTCATTTACCTCTATCATTGGTCTATCAACTGGACAAATTTACAAAGTGATAACAGTTCCCACATCAACGACCTCAAGAAACAATGTTCCCACATCAAATACCTCAAGGAACAATGTTCCTACCTCAAAGACCTCAAAGAACACTTCCTAGGACATTCCTAGAACCCTTCCTCTTATGAACAACCATTTTATCAGGATGACCATGACTCTTCCTATTACCAAGGCCCTCATGCTACCCACTTTTCCCGATACCTCTTCCCTCCTAGAGTTGAGGTGAAAACTTTTGATGGATCAGATCCTACAGGTTGGGTCACCCAAATGGAACATTATTTCCATTTTCATGTAATTACTGATGATTTAGCCAAGATTCGTTATGGTGTCCTACATCTGGATCCAGAATGATGGAAATGGTGGAAATGGAGAAAAAATGCACGCCAAGGGTATCTTGCTTGGACACAGTTTGTGGCCAAATTTTATGACCACTTTGATTCTGACACCTACCATTTAGACCATTTGACCAAGTTAAAGCAGTCTGGCACAATGGAAGACTTTATTTATGTTGGGTATGTGTTATATTCTTTTCACGAGTAGTAGTTCTTTGGGAAACCTGGTGCCTCGAGAAACATGTCACATATTTAGGTGGTTTTTCGGCACATGTTTTTTGTCGATGGTTTTCTATTTTTGGTTAAGAAATTAGGGTTGTGGACAAATCCATGTCATTGGGTTAGGGTTTTGGATTCCAATAGCTCCTATATGTTTATTGGATTGTAAATAATGTATCACACATGAATGAATATAGAATATGTTGGTTTTCCCAGTTTGGGTTTCCAGGGGAAAAAATCTATGTGTAATGTTTGTATTTTTCATTGTATTTTTTCTGTTCTTTTACTGAATATTTGTTTTCAGTAGATATTGTGCAAGGTTAAAATATACATTTGGTATCATATATTTTTTGTCTTCAGGGGGATTCCTTTGTGGTCAAGGGTTTGGCTCGGGAATGTGATAATCCTTGTTACAGTGGGAGATATTTGGTATTGTTTTTTAAAGTGAAAAGAAATGGAAAGAAATTTGAAGATGGAGATCGAGAAGTTTAATGGGAAAATTTTTGAGATATGGAAGCTCAAGATGGAATATTTGTTGGTGGAAAAATATCGGTGGATCACAGTAGATCTAGGTACTGTACCTACAGGAACTTCTGCATATTACTGGAAAAAGTTGGATCGGAAGGCAAAAAGAACAATCTGACTGTGTCTCTCCGATTCAGTATTATTGAATGTGTCATAGGAAGAAACAACCAAGGATTTATGGGAAAATTTGGGGAAGTTGTATCAGTCTAAGTCCCTGGTAAATAAACTATTCCTGAGAAAGAAGTTGTATAACCTGAGGATGAGAGATGGAGACTCAGTGGCAGAGCATTTGAACGCCTTCAATACTGTGGTAAGTTAGTTAGTATATGTTGAGATTAAAATTTCAGATGAAGATAAATGTATAATTTTACTGTGTTCTTTACCAGAATCCTGGGATAGTCTGGTTGTGGCCATAGGTAGTAATACAACTGCCTTTAATTTTTATGAAGTGGTCTCATCCTTATTGTCAGAGGAGATGAGATGGAAGAATATGGAAGGATAGAGAACATATGCATTATTTGCAAGAGGACATTCCCAAGAAAGGAATAGATATAATTTCTCAAGTGGGAGATCTAAGTCTAAGGGTAGATCTAAATCTCTCAGAAATTTTGTAAGGGTATGTTGGAGATGTGGAAAATAAGGGCACTACAAGAAGCAATGTAGATCCAAGGTTGAGAAAAAGAAGGGATTTGAAGAATCTCATTCTACAGAAGAAAATACCTCCAAGGAAGAAGGTGGGGATGTGTACTTGGCTTCTTCAAGCACACATGCAGATCATGAGGCATGGTTGGTTGACTCTGGGGCATCCTTTCATATGACTCCCCACAGGGAGTGGTTTTGCAAATATGAAAGGTATGATGGAGGTAATGTTTTCTTAGGTGATGATATGATAATTGGAATCATAGGACAAGGAAAATTCAAGTTGAGGCTCATAGATGGAAGGATTAGAACACTGCTTGGTGTTCTGCACATCCCAGATTTGGCCAAAAAATTGATTTTTGTAAGCAAAATGGACGATGCAGGGGTAAAAACAATATTTGAAAAGGAAACCTGCAGAATGGTTCGAGGAGCAATGGTGTTGCTGAAAGGAGTTCGGTTTGGAACTCTGTATAAGCTGGAAGGAATCTCTATTAGTTTTGGGTGTAATAGTTCCATTTTTCCTAATATTGGAGTTGAAGAAGAAAGAAATCCTACAGTCTCTGGAGAAAAGGTTATGCTGTAGCATCAAAGACTAGGGCATATTGGAGAGAAGAGTCTTCGACTACTACACGGTAAAGGTATGGTTGAAGGTATTTCTAACTGCTCTCTAGATTTTTATTTCTTTGAACATTGTCTATTTGGGAAGCAGAATTGGGTAAGATTCCCCGCTGGTGCAAAGAGGGCAGAAAGAATGTTACAACTAGTTCACAGTGATGTTTTTGGACCTGTGTCGGTCCCATCATTGGGAAAATATGTGTACTATGTCTCATTTATATATGACTTCTCTAGGAATACTTGGATTTATTTCCTCAGGAATAAATCTGAAGTATTTGACAGGTTTAAAGAGTTTAAGTCTCTTGTTGAGAATTAAACAGAGAAAAAAATTAAGGTTCTAAGGACATATAATGGAAGAGAGTTCTGCGGGAATGAATTTGAATAATTTTGTAAGAAGTGTCAGTATAGAAAGGTAGAAGACTACTCCATATACACCTGAACAGAATGGATTTGTAGAAAGGATGAACAAGACGCTGATGGAAAAATAAAGGTGCATGCTCAGTGGTGTTGGGCTAGGGAAAGAATTATGGGCAGAGGCAGTGGGTACTGCATGTTACCTAGTCAACAAATCACCCTCATCAGCGTTGGATGAAAAAAATCCACAAGAGGTATGGACTGGTAAGGAACCTTCTCTCACACATCTCAAGGTATTTGGATGTGATGCATGTGTTCATGTTCCAAAGGAAAACAAGAGTAATCTAGATAAGAAGGTCAAAAAGTGTATCTTTATTGGATACAAAGATGGTCTCAAATGTTATAATCTTTGGAACCCAGAAACTAAGAAGGTAGTGTATAGCCAAGATGTGGTATTTAGAGAAATGAAGGATGTTGTTAAACATGAATTCCTACCAAGTAAGGAAGAACAAGAGAAAATAGAGTTTGATTTAAAATATGATGAGCTAGACTCTACGGAAGAACAAGAATAAGAAGAAGAATATCATCATACTCTAGTATTGAGGAGATTGGTTCAAGAAAGAAGGCTACTGGAAAGGTATACTCCATCTGATTTCCATTCAAATTTTTATTTGTTTATTACCGATGATGATCCTATAACTTTCAAGGAGGCAGTGGATTCAGAGGATGAAAATCTATGGAAAAGGGACACGAATGAATAAATGACATATTTGGATAAGAATGAGGCTTGGGATCTAGTGGAGTTTCCAACTAGAAGAAATCCAATTGGTAGAAAATGGGTATTTAAAAATAAGTTGAATGTAGAAGGAAACGCGGAGAAATACAAATATTGATTAGTAGCAAAGGGTTATTCCCAAGTTGAGGGAATTGATTTTCGTGAGATTTTTTCTCCTGTTGCCAAGTTAACCTCCATAAGATTTATGTTATCTGTTGTTGTTGCATTTGATTTTGAAATAGAACAAATGGATGTGAAGACAACATTCCTATATGGGGATATGGAATAAGAGATCTATATGAAGCAACCAGAAGATTATGATGTGAAGGGAAACAAGGAGCTAGTATGCAAGATGAAAAAGTCCATGTATGGTTTAGAACAATCACCAAGGATGTGGTATCAAAAATTTGATATTTATATGTTGCGACTTATCTTCACAAGAAGCAAAGAGGATCACTGTGTTTATTTTAAATTAATTGGTGATCATTTGATTTATTTGGTCTTGTATGTGGATGACATGTTGTTGATAGGAAATAACAAGGAGATTGTCCAGGATGTGAAAACTCATTTGTCCTCTAAATTTTACATGAAGGATCTTGGTGCTTCAAATTTCATTTTGGGCATGGAAATTAAAAGAGATCGGAAAAGGAGGAAGCTCTGGTTAAATAGGAGAAAATATATCGAGACAATATTGCAGAGGTTTAATATGCAGGAATGTAAACAGGTCAAGGTTCCTATTCTTGTTGGTGTAGAGTTATATCTGGATCAGTGTCCCAAGACACATAATGAGGAGGAGGACATGTCGCGTGTTCCATATGCGAGTGTTGTTGGTAGTTTGATGTATGCAATGGTCTGTACTAGACCGGACATTGCACATGCAATGGGAGTTTTGAGAAGGTATATGTCAAAACTAGGAAAGGAGCATTGGACAACAATAAAAAGGGTTTTCAGGTACTTTTGTGGCAGTGCTAGCTATGGATTGTGCTACGAAGGAAGACCAAGATTGGATAGAGTGGTGGATATACATGGCTTTGTGGATGAAAACTAGGCTAGAGATATGGATCGCAGGAGATCTACAAGTGGGTATGTATTTAACCTATTTGGAGGAGCAATAAGTTGGATGAGAAAAAGACAGGCTGTAGTGGTACTTTCAACTACAAAAGATGAATACATGGTAGCCACTCATGCAAGTAAGGAAGAAGTATGGTTACAAATATTTTGTTCAGGTATTGGGTTGGTACAACAAGTTGTAAGGATAGATTGTGACAGTCAGAGTGCAATTTTTCTAGCGAAGAACCCAACTCATCATTCAAGGACAAAGCATATTGATATTCAATATCACTTTGTGAGAGACATGGTTGAAGAAATAAAAGTATTGCTGATGAAGGTGGACACTTTGAATAATGTTGCAGATTCATTAATAAAATATGTGAGCACTGAGAAGTTCTCTTGGTGTAGAGGATCCATGGACATTGTTGCCCTGGATTGTTGACTATGTAACCTTGTAACCCCCTGTATGCAAAGAAAACAACAAGTGGGAAAATGTTGGGTATGTGTTATATTCTTTGCACGAGTAGTAGTTCCACGTGCCACGTGCCTTGGAAAAAAATTTCTTCCTTGGGAAATTTGTCACGTGCCTCGGGAAATGTGTCACATATTTAGGTTGTTTTTTGGCACATGGTTTTTGTCGATGGTTTTCTATTTTCGGTTAAGGAATTAGGGTTTTGGACTAATCCAGGTCATTGGGTTAGGGTTTTGGATGTCGTTGGCTCCTATATGTATATTGTATTGTAAATAATGTATCACACATGAATGAATATAGAATATGTTGGTTTTCCCGGTTTGGGTTTCCATGGGAAAAAATCTTTGTATAATGTTTGTATTTGTCATTGTATCTTTTCTGTTCTTTTACTAAATATATGTTTGCAATAGATATTGTACAAGGTTAAAATCTACAATTTCCTCATTTGAGATCTTGTATTTCATAACGGAGGTCATGTCATATGCTTTCTTTAGGGAATGATTTATCAGTGGCCTCAAAGATAAAATGTGTTCCCATGTTCTCATGGAACACCCCCAAACTTGGTTGGAAGATACTCAATGAGACTAGGAATCCCAACAGATTGTGTCCTCCCAGACTCACAAAACCTCCTTTCCTCCTCGCCATAAACCCATCCATTGTTTCCCTTCTGCAACTCCCCTCAAGATCCATAAATCAACCAGGGTTGAAATGGATGAACGTAAACTCAAGGGACTTGGTTATAATTGTGGTGAAAAATATTTTCCCAGGCACAAGTGTAAGGAAAAAAATATTTGTATGGATGCGACTAAGGATCTTTCTGAAGAATATGTTTTTTTTCTGACTATGGAGGAACTACCACCACAATATGACCTCACCCCACCCTCTGACCCACCCGAAGTTGAATCGGTTATTTCACTTAATTCCCTCACTATATTCTCTACTCCCCATACTCAAATTAATTGGTTACATAAAAAATAAGAAAGTCATCATCCTTGTGGAAAATGGTAGCACCCATAACTTTATTCATCGCCGCATTTCCCAAGAAGTCAATTGTCACATCTGTGCAATCAATAATTTTCAAATCATGGTTTCCAATGGTGGTTCCATGAAATGTGGGGGACGATCTGAAAATATGTGACTCCAAATTGATCAGTATCACATGAAATCCCATATGTTTTCTATAGACATGGGTGGTGTGACATTGTTCTTAGTGTTGAATGATTATGCACTCTTGGCCCCATTCTCATGTATTTTAAGGAATTAACCATGCAATTCCAACAAGAGGGACAACAGTATAAGTTCGAAGGTATCACATCAGGCTCCCCTCAGATCATTTGTTCGCATCGCATGGAAAATATCCTCAAAAAAGGTTATTCGAGAACTATATCCCAAATCCACTCCATTCATGTTGTTGAGACACATTATGTGTGTAAATTTGTTGAACCTACACATAATATATCTAGCTAGAAAATAACACACACACTTGCAGAGAGAAATTGTGAAAGAAAAAGAAAGAGAGAAAAGAATTGAAGAATTATCATTAACCGTAATGAATAGTGAATAATTTACAAGGATGATTTTAAGGATGGAAATTTATTTTAAAATGTATAAACCTTGGCGAATATTACTAATCCTTCAGATGGCAACTATAAATAATTGGCGATATTTTTGTAAAAATATTCAAATTTCTAAGGATTTTATATAGTTTTTATAAAATTTTGGCGATTTTTAGGGTAAAATAATTTTATCCTATAGAATTTGGGTGAATCATTTTTAAAATAGCGAATCTCGTTTTTGGAAAAACCATGGAAAATTAGCCCATGAGCGAAATTTAGCCCCTAAAATCATCCCTGATAATTTACACACGATATACTCTGTATAAATAAACCAATGTTCACTGGAGGAGAATCCAATGTGCCATAGTGGTGGTATAGAGTGATTTGGACACACACCAGAAGTTACGAGAGTAAAGTGCCACCTACTCTAGTCTCTCAGGAAGTTACGAGAGTGAACGACCACCTAGCTGAGTTAACTAGTCTAAGAGTCTTCAATTAACTGACTGAAATAGAGTGAAGTGAGGAGGATATCAGAGAATCATGGGTAATGTGCCAATTTGGTGATGATACCAAGGCTAATGTGCATTAGTTGGTGATGATCCCAATGTTGCATAGTGACAAAACCAATGCAACATCTAAACTCCACTCAACTAGTCAAATTGAAGTGAAAATTGAAGAGAATATTCTCCCTAGAGGAATATTCTTCCTAAAATATAGGAGTCTGGATAATGAATAATAATGACTAATAAAAAAAGAAAAAAACTTAGGAAAAAGAAATCATAGGTGTGTGTGAAGTAACTCTAACACCCCCCTGAACATCACTATGGTGAAAATAAAGAATGGGTCCCAACAACGAGCCCATGTTAGGTACCCAAATACAAACTATACACTAAAATAAAGTGAGGAAAGAGGGAAAACCTCATGGAAACCCCCCCCTCAAGGTACAATGTAGGTAAAAAGAAGAACTACAGTTGTTATATAATTATGTCCTTCACTCCAAGATGACTTCGCAGAGAATGAAACTTTTGCTCAGTGAAGGTCTTGGTGAAGATGTCTTTCGTTTGTTCAGTTGAAGGACATAACTATAGGTATATGATATCCTCATGTACTAAGTCCCGGATGTAGTGCATGTCAATCTCGATGTGATTCATATGTTGCCTCTAAACATGAGCTTTGCAGAACTTCATAGTTCTCTGGTTGTCACACTAGATGATGATCGATCGATGAAATTGAATGCCCAACTTAGTGAGAAACTATTGTAGCCACATAGCCTCAATGGTTATGTTAAATACCCCTTTGTACTCTACCTTGACTAAATAAATAGAAATAGAAACCTGCTTCTTTCTCGACCAACAGATAGGCCCGAAACCAAGACTGAGTAAGTAACTAGATTTGGACTTGCGATCAATGTTGTCGCCAACCCAGTAAGAATCAGTGAACCCGATGATATCTAATGTAGATTCTGCTGCATAATGAATCCAAAAGATGATGGTTCCCTATACGTATCGAAGGATGCAGTTTTCATCCTTCCAATGTAGCTCATGTGGCTCCTGCATGAACCTAGAAAATGAGCCAACTGCATAGGAGAGGTATCATTTGGAGTGTGTGAGATACAACATGCTCCCCACTAGTTTTCTGTATAGTGTGCTTTCAACCAGTGGAGTGTCCCTGCCATCCTCAAGTTTGAATCCTAATAGGAAAGGAGTTGGAGCAGACTTACAGTCTGTCATGTGAAATATCTCAAGGAGATCTCGACAATACTTGTCCTGAGATAGTTTGATGTCTGATGCATCTTGATTGATATCGAGTCCAAGGAAGAAGTGTAGTGAACCCATGTCCATCATCAAAAACATGTCATGTAGAATCCTCTTGACTGCAGAAATCGCTGAAGTCGAGCAATCGATGATCATCAAATCATCAACATATAGAATGAAGAGTAGAATTGAATCAGTCGTCCTAATCATGTAGACATTCGAGACTGATTTAAATGTACAAAGTTATGTGACGATAGGTAGGAGTGAATCTTGGCATACCATGCCCTCAGAGATTTCTTGAGGCCATAAAGAGATTTCTTCAGTTGAGAGACCAAAGAAGAATCCTGCATAAATCCCTAGGGCTTATCGATATAGATCTCCTTAGAGAGATCACCATGAATAAATGCATTCTTCACGTCTATATGATAGACTTACAATCCCTTGGCTGCCACAATGGAAATTTCCAAACGTATGCAATTCATCTTTGCTAATGGAGAAAAGGTCTCATCATAGTCAATTCCATGCACCTACTAAAATCCTTTGGCAATAAGACTAGCTTTGTATCTGCTAATATGTCCATCTATTTTTCTCTTGGTCCTGTAGACCCATCTGCATATGAAAAGTTTCCTTCCATAAGGAAGGGAAATATATCCCAAGTCTGGTTCTCGAGGAGGGAGTTGTAATCCTCCTGCATGGAGGATTCCCAAAAGGGATTTCCAGCAGCCTCACCATAAGTCTATGGATCTAATGACTGAACCAAGAAAATATTCCTAGAGGGAAATGGTTCAGTGCCAGTGAGTGCAATAGGAGGTTCCTCGAAATCATATCAAGTCCTCCTAGTATTGGCTAGATCACCAACAAGATCTCCTACATCCTGAAGAGTAGTTTGTTCCCACTTATGCCTCTGCTCTAGCTCTGCATCTGCATATGGATTCTCTGACTTTGCATCTGACTGTATTGACTCTATATATGGATCACTTAAGTCCTTTGAATCAAAACTCTAATCTGAATAAGAGTCGACATGTGCATGCTCATCATCTCAGACAAGTGGAAGAATGAAGGTGTCTTCATGCAACTGATGAGATACATGCGAGACACTTTCCTCGAATTGGACACTTCGGTCAATGATGAGCCAGTGAAAGGAAAGATAAATAAGTATGTATCATTTCACACCGTTGGGGTATCCAACAAAAATACACTCAGTTCTCTGTGGGTCAAGTGCGTTCCCCTTTTCAGAGGGAATCTGGGCCCATGCTCATGAACTGAAAATATGAAAGTGGGTCACTTCTGGTTTGAGGCCGCACCAAACCTTGTCCTTGAAATATCTATGGGGATATATGTTTTGGATGTAGGTTTCACAATTAAGTGCTTCATCCCATAGACTCTGTGGTAGTGAATTTGCATGTAGCATGTAAGATGCCATCTCTTTTAGAGATCTATTTTTCCGCTCAACAACTCCATTTTGTTGCGGAGTATAGCGAACTATGTGATGCAACTGAATCCCTACCTCATGACAAATATTTTGGATCTCATGATTGACATTATCTCCCCCATTATGAGTTCGGAGGACTTTGATTTTATTCTGTACTGTGTCTCAATAAGGGCTTTGAAATCTTTGAGGTGTTGAAAGAACTCAATTTGTTTCCTGAGAAAGTAAATCCATGTGAAACATGAGAAATCATCAACAAAAATGAGAAAAAACCTCACTTTGTTGATTGATAGATGTAGAAAAGGACCCATGAGGTCACTATGGATAAGATCTAAAGGAGAGGAAGATTTCTGAGTCTTTCCTTTGTCGAATTTATCTTGAGGGTGTTTTCCAAGAACGCATCCATCACAGAATCCTTTGGTGAAATGGATGTCTAGTAGACCATCAACCAATATTTTCTTGCTAATTTGTTGCATATATCTAAAATTCAAATGCTCAAACCTTTCGTGCCATATCCTTCTACTTTCATCAGGATGGGTAAGCAGTAAATCATAATCTAGTTCAATAAATTCATAAAATGTATACAATCTAGATTGATGATTTACCTCACTAGTAGAAACCCTGGAATTGGTTTTCATGTCATAGATGTACACTGCATTTGGTGTGAATATGAATTTCTTTTCGGTGCATGAATTATTCATCTGATACATGGAGATAATAGTCATGGAAATTTTGGGAACGTGCAACACATTCTCGAAGCTTTCATTGGTGAGTTCAATCCTTCCTTTGTCGATGACCACGAATGAAGAGTTTCCCCTCATAAGAATAGGAGGACCTTTGCATGCATCCGATGAAGAATAGATTTCTTTTGTGGAATCCATGTTATGTGATTCTCCTGAATCCATGATCCAAGAATCAAAAGAGGAGTTGATGGAAATCAAGGCATGGATAGAATTTCCTTTCTTGGGATTATGATCTTCTTGGCACTGTTGATTAAGGTTGGTTATCATTGATATCAACCCTTGAAGAAATCCCCATAGCACAAAGTTTGGGTAATGGACCCAAGATCATTTGATGTAAATATGACTCGTTATTGTCTTGTCATGGTTGATAATAAGTAGAAATGGATGAACTCCAAAGTGGTCCCCTTATGGTGAAATCCCTCATGGGAAGACGCTTTGCAGATTGAGTTATCCTGGAAGTATGGTTAGAGAACCCATGCTTATTTGTGGAATAATGATATTAAGATCAATGAATTTTTCATTGAAACTATCCCATGTGGATATTTCTTGTCATGCCATTTTCGGTGGTATGTGGAACGTCACATAACTTCTCATGGTTACAGAGTTATGGCCATGGGACGTTGGAGAACCCGGGTTTGGGTAATCGACCCAAGTTTGCTTGATGGATAATGGTATGTGTTTTCATATATTTGTAGGTAATGCTATTCTATATTTATGGTACATGTCATTCCATTTATGGTGGTATGTGGAACATCACATAACTCCTCATGGTTTGAGAGTTATGGCCTTACGAAGTTGGAGGACCCTCTTATGTCATCTAAAAGCCCCAAAAGGTCAAAGTAGTCAAAGTGGTTTAAGAGATTTTAGAAGGTAAATAATAAATTGAATTGATGATTGTAATACAATTCAAAGTGAATACAAAATAAATTATTTAAATAATATATTTAATGGAGAAATTAGAAGTGGGTTAACCCTAAAATGAGGAAAGTGGGCAAAGTGATCTAGAAGATGTTTTTAAGAAAGCTACTTGGAGAGTATAAATAAGAGGCAAGGCTCTCTCATTTTATAAAAACTTGAGAATATTGAATACCTATAGGTTTCTGAGGTAACCAAAGGATATCTAAGCCTAATTTATGAGGGAAGGTGAAGAAAATAAGGCCGGAATTCAAGGAAGGATAAATTATTTTGATGATGCTTTCTAAGGTATGTTATTTACAGGTCATCTCACCATTTTCACAATAACATTTTTTCTAGAATGATTCAAACCATGAAATTGATATTCCATTGAGAAAACATATCCAAGTATCTGTGGTAAACAATTAAGCTTATGGATCGTTGTTTTTTTGGAGTTACACTTTGTGTAAAATAGGGTTTGTGGCTAGTCCCGAAACTAGTCAAAAACATGTGTTTCGGGTAAAAACATCATAACTTCTTCATAACAGATCCAAATTTAGTAAGACAAAATGTGTTGGTTAGGGTACAATATATAGTATTCTCTTTAATATTGTTTGATCGACTCAACAAATATTCCATTTGGGGCATTCTCTACAAGGTCGCTCTCTAGAATAAGCCAAAATTCATCAAGGTATGCCATTTTTTCTATAACTACTTTTTTGAGAGGTTCCAAGTAGTGAAACCTGGAGTAATTGCATAAAAATTAGTGAATAACATTGTGTATCAGTTTCAGATCTTTATTCATTACAGGTACAAAGTTATGATTATTTCAAGTTAGGGTTGTTGACTAATCCAAAACTAGTCATGTGAGACTAAAGAAAAGTTTGATGTAAATGCTAGTCTCTTGTTTTTTAAAGTTAAGGAAGGTTTGAAGGTATGTGATCATATATAAAAGGTGTATTATAGAGTTATAAATCATATTTGGATGATTAAACTGATGATGGATTTTGGTTGAGGTACAAGTTGGGTACATGGTTGAGACAAGTAGTTGATGAGTTGGCACATACATGAGGTGTATAGTTGATGATGTTGGTGTAAATGTTTTGAACCTACACATAATAGATATAGCTAAATAATAATACACACATTTGCAAAGATAATTTGAGAAAGTAGAAGAAGGAGAGGAAGAATAAAAGAATTCTCATTAGCCATTTTTCCCACTCAAAGAGTGAATAATTTACAAAAGATATAGGATACATGAGTAACTAATGAGCCATAGTGGTGGTATAGAGTGATCTAGACACACACCAACAGTTACGGGAGTGAACTGCCACCTAGTCTAGTCTCTCAGGCAGTTACAAGAGTGAACTGCCACCTAGTCTGAGTTAACTAGTCAACTAGTCTTCAATTAACTAACTAAATAGAGAGTAGTGAGGAGTTAACTCAGGAAACCAAGGGTAATGCGCCAGTATGGTGATGATCCCAAGGCAAGTGAGAATTATCATGGTGAGTATCCCAATGTTTCATGGTGACAAAACCAATGCAACATCTAAACTCAACTCAACTAATCAAAATGAAGTGTCAACTAAAAGAGAATATTCTCCAGGTGGAATATTCTCCCCTAAAATATAGGAGACTGGATAATGATTAATTATGACTAATAAACAAGTACCTTAGGAAAAATAAATCCTAGGTGTGTGTGAAGTAACTCCAACAGTTGGTACATATTGATGAGCCATAGTTGATGAGTAGTTGACACATGATTGGTACATACTTGGTACTTGGTTGGTTGCACTTGTTTATGGTACAGGTTGATTACAGATTGTTTGGTACAGGTTGGTGCATGGTTGATGCACTTGTTTATGGTACAGGTTGATTATAGGTTGAGGTATAGGTTGATGCATGGTTCAAGTTTATTGGTACAAGTTTACAATGGTATATATCATAGTGATAGTGTGATAGTGGTTCCATCATTCTACTTCTACTTCAGGGAGGTTGTATGGGACAAAGACAGTTGGTTGTAGTCGAAAAACATAGGGGGTTCTAGCCTCCTTCTGGTTGTAGCCAGAGAATTGGGGAGTTGGAGCTTCCCTCAGGTTGTATCCTGAGAAACTAGGGGGTTGGAGCCTCCTTCCAGTTGCAGCTAGAAAACAAAGGAAGTTGGTGCTTCCAATGAATGCAATTCTTCAAGAAATATAAGAAAAAACATTATGTGGTTTTCTCCTGATATGGGTTTCTAGGTAAAACACTAGTGTACTGTGTATGTGTGTGATTGTTCATTTCTTATTGCTCATTGTTGGATAATAATTCTACATTGATGTAACACTTGGATTATTTGAAGAAAAAGGATTATGATTACGTTATTATTGATTCACCCCCCCTCTCAGTAATCCAACAATTGGTATCAGAGCAGATTCCTTCAGAAATCAGTTTAACCAATGAAAGGTAGATCATGGAGAGTTCCAACTTGTATAAAAATGGAATACCATAGTTTTATGGACAAAAGTATGCTTTTTGGAGCATAAGGATGAAGGCATATACGTAGGCACAGGTATTTCAAGTTTGGCAATCAATTGTAGATGGATACATAGCACCAACAGTTCCACCAACAAATGAAAAAGAAGTGAAACTTGTTGAGAATAATTCCAAAGCCAAAAATGCACTTTTGAATGGTCTCAGTGATATGGTATTCACCAAAGTTGCACATTGTAAATCCATTAAAGAGATTTGGGACAAGCTTCAAAATATTTATGAAGGAGATACAAAAGTGAAAGCAACAAAGCTTCAAACTTACAGAGGTCAGTTCAAACAACTAAAAATGAAGGAAGATGAGAATATTGCAGCCTACTTCTTAGGATTCGATGAAACAGTGAATGAAATCATAGGATTTGGAGAAGAAATCGAAGAATCTGTAATTGTTCAAAAGGTACTAAGATCTCTTCCTATGATATTTAACCCTAAGATATCAACACTAGAAGAAAGACCGGATCTAAACTCAATAAGCATGGACGAACTGCAAGGAATCTTCATAGCATATGAAATGAGAACTGAACAGGAAAATCCATATGTAAAACAAGCATCCTTCAAATAATCCAAAAGATCAAAGCAAAAGAAAAAGGAATAAGAAGAATATAGCAGCAGTAGTGACATCTTGGAAGATGATGAAGAAGTGGCCAACTTCGTCAAAAAACTGACCAAGGGAACTGACGGTATGTATAGACGTAAGATTCCTTTAATTTGTTTTAATTGTGATGGTATTGGTCAGTTTGCTAACAAATTTCCTCATAATAAAAAGAGAAATGATGAAGGTTACTCAAAATTAAAACACACATATAAAGGAAAAATAACTACAAAGAAAGCTTTCAAGAAAAGATTATGCACCAAAGAAGACATATCATCATCAGATGAAGATGAAGTCAGTGACAGTGAGACAAGAAGAGTTCTATTCATAGTAGTAAAAGACTCTGACAAAGAAGAATCCAAATAATAATATGAAGAAGTCAAAGAGGAAATTGAAGAATCAGAAGTTGACTATCGAGAATAATTAATGTGTGCCATAGAAGTTATCAGAAGAGAAAACAAGAAAAAAAAAACTACAAGTAGAACTAGACAAGAAAAAAGATACTCAAGAACTAGAACAAATGATCACAAAATTGAAGGTTCAAATAGAAGAAGATAAAATAATTGATGAAGCACTCAAATAAAAGTTAGAAGAAAAGGACATGATCATTGGAAACTTGGAAGCAGGGATTGTCTCACTAAGAAAGGATATTCAAAAGAAAAATATGCAGAATAGCTCAAAAGTTCTGGATGACATTATCAGTAGTAAAAAATCTCATCTTGACAAGTCTGGACTTGGATACAATCAGATAGAAAAGGGATCAAGCTCCAAAATAACAGAGTAGGAAACATATCCAAAAGGTTATGTAGAAACAATCAAAGGGGATAGGAAGATATGCAAGGAAGATTACAGGGACACCCCTCCACCAAAAAGATTCATATTTCAGAATAAACAACAGATGGATAGGCCTCAAAAAGAAGAAGGATTCATAAGAGAACCTCCTTTCAGAAGATATTCAACTCCCATGTATCAAACTATGTTTTTTGGTTTATGTTATGTATGTAATAATTTTCGACATAAAGTTGTGAATTCCAGAGATAACAACAGGAACAATAACAACTTTGAGAGTCATACACAAAGGGGTTATTTAGGAAGACCTAGTGAAACACAGAGAAGAAGTTACAACAGGTTTGAATCTTTGAGCACTGAAGTGGAATGTTACAAATATAATAATTTTGGACATGTGGCCAAAGATTGCAGAATGGAAGTCCTTCATAAAGCACCTCAACAGAATAACAACACTCACAGACATGAACTTCGGAAAATGACATGGATAAAAAAGCAATATCAGTATAGCAATGAAGAATGCACAATTTTTCTAACATCTAAGCAGAAGAAACGTGGTTGGTATGTTGACAATGGATGTTCAAAACACGTGATATGTGATAGAGACAAGTTTCTTACATTACGAAAGGAAAGAGATGGATCAGTCTCCTTCAGAAATGATGCTTCAGCCAAAATCATTGGAAAAGGTACAGTCTGAATTGAGAACAAGAATGAAAAGGCATAAAATGTTCTACTAGTATAAGATATGAAACATAATATTCTAAGTGTGATTCAAATGTGTGACCAAGGTAATAAAGTTACTTTCTATTCACAAAAGTGTGAGATAAGAAAATAAGGTTCAGGGAAATTGGTTGCTACAGCTGCAAGAACTTCAAGCAACATATATGTGTTAAGTGAAATTGGAAATGAAAAGTGTTTTCTAAGAAAGGAAGATGAAATTTGGCTATGGCACAGAAGAATGGGGCACATACATTTTGATTACCTTGTCAAATTCAACAAAAGAGAAACAATCAGAGAAATGCCCCAAATCACGAAACCAACCAACACTTTATGCAAGCATTTCCAACAAGGAAAGAAAACAAAGACCAGGTTTATATCAAAGGAATACTCAACGACAAGACCACTGGAAATTGTGCATACTAATCTAGTTGGACCAACTAAAAAAAAGGGCTTAAAAGATGAGAAATACTTCATGTTATTAATTGAATGTTATACAATAATGACTGCAGTTTCCTTTCTCAAGAATAAGTCAGAAGCTTTTGAAAACTTCAAGATCTACAAGGAAATGGTTGAAAATGAAATGGATTCAAAAATCAAATGCTTGGGATCTAATAATGGAGGAGATTTTACCTCAAAGGAATTTATGGACTACTGCAGCAATCATGGAATAAAAAGGAAATTATATGTTGCTAGGACACCTCAACAGAATGGAGTTGTTGAAAGAAAGAACAGGAAATGGCTCGAACAATGTTAATGGATTCGAAATTGACAAATATTTTTTGGACACAGGCAATGCATACAACATTTCACATTCAAAACAAAGTAATGCTAAAAAAAAACACTGACAAAAATCCTTACGAACTATGGAAAGGAATGTTGGATTACTGAGAGGGGGGGTGAATCAGTAATAACGTAATTATAATCCTTTTTATTCAAATGTTATATCAATGTAGAATTATTATCCAATAATGAGCAGTAATAAATAAACAACCACACACATACACAGTACACCAGTGTTTTACGTCGAAACCCAAATCGGGAGAAAACCACAAAATGTTTTTTCTTATATGTCTTGAAGAATTACATTCATTGGAAGCACCAACTTCCTTTTTTTTCCAGCTACAGCTGGAAGGAGGCTCCAACCCCTTAGTTTCTTAGGCTACAACCTGATGGAAGCTCCAACTCTCCAAATATCTGGCTACAACCAGAAGGAGGCTACAACCCCCAATGTTCTCCGGCTACAACCGGAAGGTGGATACAACCGGAAGGTGGATACAACCACCTGTCCTTGCCCTGTCCTGCCACTCTGAAGTATAAATAGAATGATGGAACCATTGTCACACTATCACTGTGAGATATACCACTGTAAACTTGTACCAATAAATATGAACCATGCATCAACCTGTAATCAACCTGTACCATAAACAAGTGCATCAACCATGCACCAACTTGTAATCAACTTGTACCATAAACAAGTGCATCAACCATGCACCAACCTGTAATCAACCTGTACCATAAACAAGTGCATCCAACCATGTACCAAGTATGTTCCAATCATGTGTCAACTACTCATCAACTATTAATCAACAATATGTACCAGCATCATCAACTATACACTTCATGTATGTGTCAACTCATCAACTACTTGTCTCAACCATGTACTCAACATGTGCCACAACCAAAATCCCTCATCAATTTTATCATACAAATATGATTTTTAGCTCTGTAATAGACCTGGTGTATATGATCACATTTCTGCAAACCTTCCTTAACTTTAAAAACAAGAGACTATCATTTTCATCAAACTTTTCTTTAGTCTCACATGCCTAGTTTTGGATTAGTCAACAACCCTAACTTGAAGTAATCATAAATTCGAACCTGTAATATATAAAGATATGAAACTGATAAAAACAATTCTTCAGTTTGTTTTATGAAATTCCTCCAAGTGTCACTACTTGGAACCTCTCAGAAAAGGAGTTATAGCAAAAATGACATACCTTGCTGAATTCTGGCTTATTCTAGAGAGCGACCGTGTAGAACGTGCCCCGCACAAACTATTTGATGAAATGATATGAAACTATTACACATAATACTAAAGAATATAATATAACCAAAAGGTTTTGTCTCACTGAATTTGGATCCGTTATGAAGAAGTTATGACGTTTGTACCCGAAACACCTAATTTTGACTAGTTTCAGGACTGGCCACAAACCCTATTTTTCACGGAGTGTAACTCCCACAATACAATGAACCACAAGCTGAATTGTTAACCACAGATACTTGTATATGTTTTCTCACTTTCATAGCAATTTCACGATCTTAATCATTATAGAAAAACTTTTATAGCGAAAATGGTGACATAACCTGAAAATAACATACCTTAGAAAGCACCATCAAAAGAATTTATCCTTCCTTGCATTTCGGCCTTCTTTTCTTCACTTTCCTCAGAATTTCGGATTAGATATAATTTTTATACCTCATACACCTATATATATTCAATATTCTCAAGTGTGTTTCAAATTAGAGAGCCTTGCCTCTTATTTATACTCTCCAAGTAGCTTCCTTAAAAACATCTTCTAGGTCACTTGGCCCCACTTTCCTTATTTTAGGGTTGGGTCCACTTTTAATTTCTCCATTAAAATTATTATTGAAATAATTTATTTTGTATTAACTTTGAATTATAATACACTCATTACTTCACTTTATTATTTACCTTTTAAAATCTCTTAAACAACTTTGATTACTTTGACCTTTTGGGGCTTCTAGATGACATATGAGAGTCCTCCAAGGCCATAACTCTCAAACCGTGAGGAGTTATGTGACGTTCTACATACCACAAGAAATGGCATGAAATGTAATATCCATATAGAATAGTATTATATGAAAATATATCATAACTCATACCATTACCCATCAAACAAACTTGGGTCCATTACCCAAACCTGGGGTCTCCAACTTCTCATGGCCATAACTCTCTATCTGTGAGGAATTATGTGATGTTCCACATACCACCGGAAATGAAATGACAAGAACTATCCATGTAGGATATTTTTCCTGACAAATTCACTTTCCTTCATCTCATTATTCCATAATTAAGCATGGGTTCTCTTACTCCACAAAGCGTCTTCTCGTGAGGGCGTTCACCATAAGGGGACCACTTTGGAGTTCATCCATATTTACTTCTTATCAACCATGAAAAAACAATAATGAGTCATATTTACATCAAATAATATTGGGTCCATTACCCAAACCTTTGTGCTATGGGTCTTTCTTCAAGGGTTGACATCAATGACAACCAACCTTAATCAACAAGGAAGACCAACAAATGTAAAGCACTTCAGAGTTTTTGGAAGCAAATGCTATATCAAAAAGAAGATGGTGGAATGGGAAAGTTTGACTCTCGTGTGGACAAAGGAGTACTTGTTGGTTACTCAAGTACAAGGAAAGCATACAAGTATTACAATCTAAGATTGAACAAATTTGTGGAAAGCATCAACGTAACAATTGATGAAACAAACAAACCAGAATCAAAGGAAGAAATTGAATCAATGAAACAACGCTTAGAAGAAGAAGTAGAAGATGAAAAGGAAGTAGAAGAGGAAGATGAAGATAATCAGATAGAATCAAAAGAGCAAGTTCAACAAGTGCCTCCAAAGACACCCTGTAAACAAGTACAAAAGAATCATCCTTTAGATCAGATTATCGAAAACAAAGATGCAGGAGTTGAGACTAGAAGAAGAATCCATTCACCAGAACAAACACACCTAGCACTCTTATCTACAATTGAAGCAAACTTTTTTGAAGAAGCCAGCAAGGATGAATCTTGGAATAAGGCCATGGATGAAGAATTGGATCAAATAGAGAAAAATGACACTTGGGAATTGGTTCCAAGACCAAAGAATAAGAATGTGATTGGCACAAAGTGGGTCTTCAGGAATAAATTGAATGAATATGGACAGGTTACAAGGAACAAAGCTAGATTGGTATGTAAAGGATATGCACAGGTTGAAGGAATCAACTTTGGAGAGAAATTTTCCCCAGTTGCAAGAATGGAAGCAATCTGTTTGCTTTTAGCTTACGCATGCTCCAAAAATATAAAATGTATCAAATGGACGTAAAATCATCTTTTCTGAATGGGGAACTCGAAGAAGAAGTCTACATTGAACAACCAGAAGGATTTCAGTTGTCAGAAAATGTAGATTATGTGTGTAAATCAAAGAAGGCCTTCAATGGTCTAAAACAGACTCATAAAGCATGGTACTCTAGACTGGATAAGTATCTGCAATAGGCAGGGTTTAGAAAAGGAAGTGCAGACAACAACCTCTACAACAAGGTAAGTCAAGGTAATATTTTATTAATTGAATTTTATGTTGATGATATTATTTTTGGTAGTGATAATGACAGGTTAAGCCATAAATTTTCAAAAGGTATGCATAATGAATTTGAAATGTTGGTACTTGGAGAACTATCCTTCTTTCTGGGACTTCATATATGCCAAAGCAACCAATGAATTTTTATTTCTCAAACCAATTATATTAGAGAGATGATAAAAAGTTTCGGTATGGAAGATTGAAAACCAGTTATCACTCCCATGCAAACCAGTTGCAAGTTGAGCAAAGATGATGATTCAAAATCTATAGATCAGAGGAAATACAGGTCAATGATTGGCAACCTACTATATGTGACAACATCTAGACTAGATGTAATGCATACAGTTGGACATGTGGCACAATTTCAAGAAGCACCAAAGGAATCACATGTATTAGCAGTGAAGAGGATTTTCAGATATCTCAAAGGAACAAAAGAGTTTGGATTATGGTATCCAAAAGGATTTTTAGATATATAGGTTGAGTATGATGATCCCATTCCAATATATTATGATACAAGTGCCATCAGTATTTCAAAGAATCCGGTGATGCACTCCAAGACGAAGCACATTCCAATCAAGTATCAATTTTTACAGAAACGGGTTGCAGAAAAGAACATCAGATTTGAGTATGTGGGCACAAAAGAACAAGTGGAAAACATCTTTACAAAACCACTTCCATGAGAAGCCTTTGAGTATATTCTCCAGAGACTCAGAGTTATTTCTACTCCAAAATGAATTCTTTTGAATGCTTATCTTATATGTCTTATATGTACATGACGAAGCACCATAAGAAGACAGTTCAGTCAAGGGGAGTAGCCCCGGATGGAAAGATACCTTTGTCATTGATGATAAAGGGGGAGAGATTTATTAGATGTAGAGGATAGAGGCATGGTTCCAGGGGGAGAAGATTTATCAGATGCAAAGTACATAGGCATGGTTCTAGGGGGAGCATGAGTGATATGATTTCATTATTGCATCAGAGTGTTGATGAGGGGGTTTCACGGGAGAAAGGGGAATGCCCCCCAACACGGTAGATTCTGTATCAATGAGAAAAATATGGGAAAAGGTTTACTCTCGAGAGGGAGAGTAGGTTCAATCGATGATGGGATAAGATCGACCACATTGGCACTTTTTAGAGGAAGAGTGGGATTGACCGATGAAGTAACTGGAACAACCACTTTGGCACTCTTCGGATGAAGGGTGGGACTGACCGAGGAAGGAACCGGATCAGTCACTTTGACACTCTTCGGAGTAAGAGTGGGATCAACCAATGGTAGAACCAGAGAAACCACTTTGGAACTCCTCAATGGAGGAGTGGGATCGATCGATGGCAGAACCAGATCGAACACTTTGGAACTCATCAGAGGAGGAGTGGGATTGACCGATGAAGTAACCGAAGCAACCACTTTGGCACTCCTCAATGGAGGAGTGGAATTGATCGATAACGACATCAAATCGACCACTTGGGTTTCATTCTCCAAGGGGAGAATGGGGTCGACATGTGGAAACATATCGACCATTTGGGTTAGCGGTTCAACCGAGGATGAAACTATATTAACCACATGATCAACCGGATTAACTGGGGATGAAGCTGTATTGACCATTCCATCAAATAACGATGGGTTGGGAGACATATTATGATAACTGATTGTAAGTTGAATCTTTTTTAAAAGAGAAGAAGCCTCATCCATACGAGGACAAAGGTGAGAATAATGATCACCTTCGCATAACATACAAGGAAATTTGGCAGTTGTCCTCTTCTTACCAAATTTAACATCACTAGTTGACAGGGCATCACCAGCATGTCTAGCAGAGGTCGATGACGTGGAGGACCACATTTCTAAGACCTTGGGAATATCAGGGAAATCCCTTAGAAATTGGTCACCCTTACAAAGACTACAAGGGAATTTGGGTTTTAGATTCTTCATTTTAATCTTGTTGACCTCATCAACACTCTCAGTACTATTAACAGTAGCTAGTTTCTTAGATCCAACATCCGATGTAGTTGGAGGCTTGGTCCTTTTCAGGTTCTTCTTCTTCTTCTTCTTCTCTTTCAGCTTCTTCTTCTACAAATCAGCCTGGCTACTTGCTTTAGACATTTCAATAGGCAAAGAAGGAGAAAAGGAAGGAGACTTAATGGGTGAAGAAGGTGAAAAGTCGACATGAGGTTGAATTGGGATGATTTTAGGGGCTAAATTTTGCTCACGGGCTAATTTTCCATGGTTTTTTCGAAAATGAGATTCTCTATTTTAAAAATGATTCGCCCAAATTCTATAGGATAAAATTATTTTACCTTAAAAATCACCAAAAAAATATAAAAACTATATAAAATCCTTAGAAATTTGAATATTTTTACAAAAATTTCACCAAACATTTATAGTTGGCATATGAAGGATTAGTAATATTCACCAAGGTTTCTACATTTTAAAATAAATTTCCATCCTTAAAATAATCCCTAAGGTTAATGTGTGGGTGGTGTACTGACATCTTAAGTATCAGGTGCAAATGAATCACTGGGAGGATTTGAGATCACCGGAGTGGGGAATAACCAAATCGGTAATCCGATGGTGAGTCCCGGAAGACTCAGTGTGGTAATGTACAGAGGACCAAAGTTTCCAAAATAAGGAAAGGTGAAAGGTTCCCTGGGACAAGGGGTTCCTCCATTGGTACTCCTAGGAGTTGATTCCATTAACATTGACTCGACCTAAGGTCCACTAAGTAAAACAAACAACACACACTATGAATCTAAAAGAAAACAATCAAACAAAACTTCCCACAATGAAACCACTAGTTGGTGATGAAATCCAACATCGCGAGATCAATATAGGAAGGGGTGGAGATAGAGTAGGTTGATCAGTTACGTTGGTGACCTACTTAACGAACTTATGCCTTGGTGCAAGCTTCCATGCAGTAAATGTGGATTTACCCTCTAAGGATCCGAAGTGAGTTTGACCAACGTCTGTTTCAGGTACAGTGAGACTTCCCTTCATCGTCACCTCATGTAAGACCCTAAAGATTATGGATACTAAGGTCACCAACTCACAGTCATCCCCTGGGTGGGTACAGTCTACAGTCCAGCTCAAATGTATGGGCAGGATAACAAGTCTGGAATCTTTCCAGATAATTGAGGACAAATGGACTGGTAGAAATCCAGAGGACCCCGAACGGATTTGGAATTCACGAAGCACCGAGACCAAATGAAGATAGTTTAACCTCAATAATAACCCCCAATATATGATCTAACTACTACGAATGGTTTAACCACGGATGGATAATCTTTGTAACTCTCTCGAACATGACCTTGTGCGTAACCCGTGTGTGAGAGGGGGATCCCAGAAATCTTATACGATAATTGGATTTTCTCTCCCTATTGCAAGATGCTAATGTTTGTTTGACAACTTTGGAAAGTTATCCTTTCAACCTATTCCAAATCCCTACACCTTAAGCTAATGTAGGTTTGCTAACAGAAAATGTAAAAATGTCTAATGAATTTTAGTTAAGCTCTTGATTTTAAGGCTATTGTTTACTCAGAGGTGTATGAAAGTGAAAATTGATGATATCATGACTCAATTCCCAAAATATGCATAAGAAATGATAAGCATTATTTTATTTCAATGAATTTCTAGTTAAGGGAAGGAGAAGGATTTTCCTTTCACTTTCAAACACGAAGATGCAATGACATCATGCAATAGTCCTCATTCAAAAATCCGATACAACGCTAAATTTTTTATATGTGACTGATAATCAGTTTGATGTAAACCTTCCTATGTTAATCAAACTTCAAGATCTGTGAGATTTAAGCAACCCGGAGGAAAACTGCACATAAAAAAAAACACACCCTCATTGTGATCAAACAAGAAGAAAAAAAAAAATCTAGACAGGAGGAAATGCTTGGAGAAAATACCTCAAAGATCAAAATGAAATAGTGAAAATATCTTAGAATTTCCTTACAACAACTTTCATTCAATCAGATAAGTGAGACAAAATTAGATCGAATCCAAATCTAAAGGAAGAAGAGTGATTCAAAGAAAGGAAAATAGATGTCAAAAAGTCAAACAAAACATCATTAATCCTTAGAAATCAAATAATTGGAGGCTAAACAAGGACACACTAAGATAGCATATACCCTGAGCAGATGACTCAACAAAAAGAAGACTGAGAAAAAATACTCCCAAGAAGATTTTTGTAGAAAAAAGGGCAGCGCTCTAGTGTCAAGGGTAATAGAACATTTGAACGCTCTATTGGAGCCTACCAGGGAGTGCCAATTCCATAGTGGTAAAGGCAGGGGAGCATTGGCCTCTCAGAACTCAAAATATTGCCCAGAAATAAAACAAAACTCAGGAAAAATGAAAACATTCAGTGTGTAACATGAATCCAAGAGCCAAAAACACATCTAAGGATCAGAGACATGGCATGGAGAAGGTGAAAGAATGAGAAAAGGCCAAAAAAAGACCTAGGAAAGGAAACAAAACTCAAAGTGTCCTCCCACTGGAGTCACCAATTTCTATTATAGAGAAATCCCCCTGCAGACAAGTGGATTCTCTCTTGGGCCCTAGACTCCTAATACCAAGACAAAAAATTTCTATTTTGGACACTGAAATTCCTTTTCATGAAACTAAACTATTCAAAGAATAAGAAGGAAGAAGGGTAAATACCTTTTACCAACATTTGTCCTTGCTCGATCCAGGCTGATATTGATCTTCAAGTTCTTCAGAAGGTCCTGCAATACAATGAGAAACAACAACGAAACATACTTCCTACTCTACCATGATTAGCTTCATAATGGATCTATAAAATAAACAAGTCCATCAAATGTACACAAAATTTAAAGGAAACAGGACAAGCATACATTTATATTAATGAAAACAAAGTGAAATGCTTATAGCCATAGTTGTAGGTGCAACAACTTCACCAAGCTCTCTTTGTCTAGACCCTTTCTCAAATAATCCACACACAAAATGATGATGCTTCAATGATATCTCCCTTATGATATCATAAGTTTGATGCTTTACAATGTCTCTATATCTTTTTCATCATGAGAAGGCCTCCTTATATAAGCTTGGAGAGACCCTGTTAGCGATAAAAAAATGCATTGGCATTTTTTAAAGAATGATGCCTAATCTTGTAGGGAACATTTGACTAGCTTCCCAAGCTCCAAATGAATATTTGAAAGAACCATTGGAAAGCTTAGGATTTCTAGATGTCGATCGACTATTCAAGCATGTAAAAAAGACTCTCCATGACTGAGAAATTTGATTTTAAAAAAATCTATGCTTTCACCAGCTAACTCGTCTTGAATTTTGCTAGTTAGTTGGTGAAATCTCTGCTTTTCACTAGCTAAGGAGCGGATTTTCGGGTAAACTAGCTGGTGAAAGCCTGTCACGGCCAGAATAACCGAATTTTTTCCCAGATCGGGATTTTTTGAGTTTGAATGGTTTGAAACCACTTCAAATGGACAGGTGTTGAATTATCAAGTCTGATTCAAAGGCTAGTTTTGAGGGATAAGGTCAAAAAGAGGTTTTTCAACTACATTTGGCATCTTTTTCAAAGGCAGAAAATCAGGGTTTTTGCACACTTCACC
>ML796938.1:103721-121497 GCA_009831015.1 Picea engelmannii | reverse complement strand
GTAGCAGGTTTCTCTATTTTATGAATAAAGAAGAATTGAGATGTTTTGGCTTGTCTATCTTATTGCATATGGTTGAGGTATGTTCCATGGTTATCTCTTTCTGTTATTTGTTGCATGCACACATATAAACACATCTAAAAGGTAGATCAACAAAGTGTTTAACGAAATACCTCACTCAGAACAAGTTTTAAAAAGACACCAAAACAATGATGATCCTTGCATAATGGCTTGGGATCATTACATACATTTGGCATCTTTTTCAAAGGCAGAAAATTAGGGTTTTTGCACACTTCACCAAATTCGAATTTTATCTTTGGAGGATCAAATCAAACAACCTTGGGAGGCTAAAACTGCACTTCATCAGCAATCTACTACTCTTAGATATGGATTGACCTCATGTTGAGGATCTCTTCCTAGTTTTTTGTAAATATAGTTTACTTTTTGTTTTTAGAATATCAGATCCATTGTTTTAGGATCTGAGAACTGTGATGTAAAGCTATAAAGCTACAGACTTAAGATAGACATGGGGTTCAATCCTGGATACACTTGTGGCTATGTACTTTGACTCTGTTTTGTTATAAGAATCACAGTCTCCTTTGGTTACTACATATCAGTCTTGCTCACATATTTAACTGCTATGTATTTAATTCTATTCAGTTTAGTTATTCATATATTTTATATTTTGATATAGCTCATGGATATGAATTAGATCTTTCTTTACCTTCTTGTATGACCCTGCATCATGGTACTTAGTTATCTTGAATGTTATTCTTCACATCTTGATTATCTATTGTAAATGATATCTGGTCTCTCAAAGCACTGGTTTATTTAGATGCATAACAAGTTGTCCTTTTCATAGTCTTCTCAGTTATCCCATTGTTCCACACATACTTTGATTATTAAATTTCTTAAGTTACCAAGCATTCTTAGCCTACAACCCTAAGGAGTTTCTTGGAGTGATAACAGACCCAACCACCTTAGAGATTCTTGGGATAGGTTGAGGATCTTTCTCCATCAGTTGTGGATCCTTCCTAATATGTATCCTTGACCTCAGATTCGAATCCAACTGATTTCCAAGATAAGGGGGATCTTCCCATGATTTTCTCAACAACATAACGCTCTCAAAATTTGTTGAAAAAGGCCAGCGCTCCCCCAAAAGGGTTCATAGAGCATTGGAATGCTCCCCCAAAGAAGGCCAGGGAGAATTGGCACTCCCTGACAGTGGGTAGGGGAGAGCTTCCCTCCAAAATGATTTTTGAGTGGTTTTCTTCATGGAAAATGCTTTGTACTCTTCATTAGATGATTTCTCCTTCTTAAACCAGTCTTTGAAGGTGTCTTAAGTGTCCTTATGATGTCGTTAGAGACATGACATAGGAAAGATGGAAGTATGATGTTTGTGACACTTGTGACAAAAAATGTGACACTTGAGACACTAGTAATGATGACAACCGGTCATCATTGAAGTGAGTAATTTTGATGTGTAACACAATGCCAAGGGGCATATTTTTTATTAATGTTTTTTTTCATTGATGTCAACCCTTGAAGAAATCCCTGTAGAAAAAAGGTTGGGTAATGGACCCAATATTGTTTGATGTAAATATGACTCATTATTGTCTTGTCATGGCTGATAATAAGTAGAAATGGATGAAATCCAAAGTGGTCCCCTTATGGTGAAATCCCTCACGGGAAGACGCTTTGCAGATTGAGTTATCTTAGAAGTATGGTTAGAGAACCCACACTTATTTGTGGAATAATTAGATGAAGGTCAGTGAAATTTTCATTGAAAATATCCTATATGGATATTGTTTGTCATGCCATTTCCGGTGGTATGTGGAACGCCACATAACTCCTCACGATTAGAGAGTTATGGCCATGAGAATTTGGAGAACCCAAGTTTGGGTAATGGACCCAAGTTTGTTTGATGCATAATGGTCTTCATTTTGATATATTTTCAAGTAATACTATTCTATATGGATGGTACATGTCATTTATTTTATGGTGGTATGTGGAACATCACATAACTCCTCACGGTTTGAGAGTTATGGCCTTACGAAGTTGGAGGACCCTCTTATGTCATCTAGAAGGTCAAAGTAGTCAAAGTAGTTTAAGATATTTTAGAAGGTAAATAATAAATTGAATTGATGAGTGTCAAAGTGAATAAAAATTAAATTATTTAAATAAAAAATTTAATGGAGAAATTAGAAGTGGGTTAACCCTAAAATAAGAAAAGTGGGCAAAGTGACCTAGAAGATATTTTTAAGGAAGCTACTTGGAGAGTATAAATAAGAGGAAAGGCTCTCTCATTTTAGACACACTTGAACATATTGAATACCTATAGTTTTTTGAGGTAACCAAAGGATATCTAAGCTGAATTTATGAGGGAAGGTGAAGAAAAGAAGCTTGGAATTCAAGGAAGGATAAATGCTTTTCATGATGCTTTCTAAGGTATGTCATTTACAGGTCATGTCACCATTTTCGCAATACCTTTTTTTATAGAATGATTCGGACCATGAAATTTCTATTCCATTGAGAAAAAATATCCAACTATCGGTGGTAAAAAACTCATCTTGTGGGTCGTTGTATTTTTGGATTTACACTCTGTGGAAATAGAGTTTGTGGCTAGTCCCGAAACTAGTCAAAAATAGGTGTTTCAGGTAAAAACGTCATAACTTCTTCATAAAAGATCAAAATTCAGTAAGAACAAATGTGTTGGTTAGATTACATTCTATATTATGTTGTGTAATAGTTTCATATCAATTTAACAAATATTCCGTGTGAGGCATGCTCTACAAGGTCTATCTCTAGAATAAGCTAGAATTCAACAAGGTATGCCATTTTTCCTATAACTACTTTTATGAGAGGTTCCAAGTAGTGACACCTGGAGGAATTTCATAAAACACACTGAAGAACATTTTCTATCAGTTTCAGATCTTTATTCATTATAGGTACAAAGTTATGATTATTTCAAGTTAGGGTTGTTGACTAATCCAAAACTAGTCATGTGAGACTAAAGAAAAGTTTGATGTAAATTATAGTCTCTTGTTATTTAAAGTTAAGGAAGGTTTGAAAGTATGTGATCATATACAACAGGTCTATTACAGAGTTATAAATCATATTTTTATGATGAAATTGATGAGGGGTTTTGGTTGAGGTACAAGTTGGGTACATGGTTGAGACAAGTAGTTGATGAGTTGGCACATACATGAGGTGTATAGTTGATGATGATGGTACATATTGATGATTCATAGTTGATGAGTAGTTGACACATGATTGGTACATACTTGGTACATGGTTGGTTTCACTTGTTTATGGTACAGGTTGATTATAGATTGTTTGGTACAGGTTGTTCCATGGTTGATGCACTTGTTTATGGTACAGGTTGGTGCATGGTTGATGCACTTGTTTATGGTATAGGTTGATTATAGATTGAGGTATAGGTTGATGCATGGTTGATGCATGGTTTAGGTTTATTGGTACAATTTTACAACGGTATATCTCACAGTTATAGTGTGACAATGGTTCCATCATTCTACTTCTACTTCAGGGTGGTTGGACGAGGAAAGGATAGGTGGTTGTAGCCACCTTCCAGTTGTAGCCGGAGAACATAGGGGGTTGTAGCCTCCTTATGGTTGTAGCCAGAGAATTGGGGATTTGGATATTCCTTCCAATTGCAATTGGAAAACAAAGGAATTTGGTGCTTCCAATGAATGTAATTCTTCAAGACATATAAGAAAAAGAATTTCGTGGTTTCCTCCCAATTTACGTTTCCACGTAAAATAATGGTGTACTGTGTATGTGTGTGATTGTTCATTTCTTAGTCCTCATTATAGGATAATAATTCTACATTTATATAACACTTGGATTATTTTAAGAAAAAGGATTATAATTACGCTATTATTGATTCACCCCCCCTCTCAGTAATCCAATAGGCACCCTCGGGGATGTGATCTCCAAGGTTGTTTTGTTGAAGTATTTGAGTCATTATATATATTTTTTTCTGCATGCATGTGGATTATGGATGGAATCCTTTATGGAAATATGTGCATTTCTCCCCTTTTCTTCCCTTTCCACCTTTGGATTCGGAGGCATCGGTGAATGGTTTTGAGTACCCTTCCTTCTTCAGGCTTGCAAGATCTTTCCTTTTGTCTTTATCTTTATATTTCTAATATTGATGGCTTCCATATTTCACAGTAAGTACATGCTCCTTTGGGCCTTTGATTTTTTCCCATGTTGATGAGCATGGTTTTTTCTTGAGTCAGGGATTCGATAAATTCCTCAAGAGAAGGAATCTTCCAGGTGGCTCAAGAGGCGAATTTGGATGAATGGAATATGGATATGAACATGGAGAATTCAGGACCAAGTTTGGAGAGAATGGGGAGAACAATTTGTTTCTCCTCCTTAGATTTATCAACCCCGCAAGCTTTGAGTTGTGACAGTAAATCCTTGTATTTTGTAAAACCATCTTGGATATTTTTGAAGATTTTTGGATTCAATGTGAGAAATTCCACCTCAAGAATGTGTCCCCTTATCTCATTTTGTTTTCCAAATATCCCTTCCAAGGTGGTCCAGGATTCATTGGGGGTTTTACAGGAAGTTATGTGAAAAAGGAGATAGGGAGAGATGAGACTGCAAATTGTTATGAATGCTTCATCCATTCTATTTAGATACTTGTATTTTTCTATGGATGATGTTGGTTATATCTCTTTATTCAAGTTTAACACGTACAATCCTATGGTTGAAATATGCATGATTATTCTCTCCTTCCATTCAATGTAATTGTAAGGTGTAAGAATGAATTCTTTTGGGAATTCCATATTTTCGTTGTCTTCAATATTTGGTACCTGCAAAAAATAATTTGGTGTAGCTTTGCTTAGTATTTTGTGGGATATAATACCATGTAAATGTGTTTAACCTACACATAATATATCTAGCTAGAAAATACGACACACATTTGCAGAGAGACATTGTTAAAGAAGAAGCAAGAGAGAAAAGAATGGAAGAATTATCAGTAATCGTAATGAATAATGAATAATTTACGCATACTATACTCTGTATAAATCAACAAATGTGCACTGGAGGAGAAGACAATGCACCATAGTGGTGTTCTAGAGTGATCTAGACACACACCGATAGTTATGGGTGTACACTGCCACCTAGTCTAGTCTCTCAGGTAGTTACGGAAGTGAACTGCCTCCTAACATAGTTAACTAGTCTACTAGTCTTCAGTTAACTGATTGAAACATAGTGAAGTGAGGAGGAAATCATGGAATCATGGGTAATGCGCCAGTATGGTGATGATACCAAGGCTAATTCACATTATCTAGTGATGATCCCAATGTTTCATGGTGGCAAAACCAATGTAACATCTAGACTCCACTCAACTAGTCAAACTGAACTGAAAATTGAAGAGAATATTCTCCCTGGAGGAATATTCTTCCTAAAATATAGGAGACTGGATAATGAATAATAATTACTAATAATCAAGGAAAAACCTTAGGAAAAATAAATTGTAGGTGTGTGTGAAGTAAATCCAGCATTGTGCATCCCGACCTCCAATCTATCCTCTCCTGCCAACAAAATGTTTTTACCACCCCCAAAGAACTTCCCCATTCCCATGGAGTCCATGATCATTCCATCCCTCTCATCCTGAGAATTCTTCCTCCCAATGTTCGGCCTTATCATCATCCCTTTTCCTAGAAGAATGAAATTGAGAATATTATTCATGAATTACTCGAAGCCGGTGTTATCCATCCCAATACTAGCCACTACTCTTCCCCTGTGGTCATGGTACTCAATAAAGAAGGTACTTGGTGCATGTGTCCTAATTTTTGTGCCCTCAAAAAACTCACAATCAAAGACAAATTCCCCATTCCTATCATTGATGACCTCTTGGATGAATTGAGTGGTGCTTAGTACTTCACCAAATTGGATCTACGTTCTAGCTACCAATAGATCCACATGAAATACAAGGACATTTCCAAGATAAAATTTCACACTCATGAGGGTCATTATGAATTCTTGATAATTCCCTTTGGATTGTGTAATTCTCCTTCCAATTTCCAAAGTATTATGAATCATGTCTTCCATCCTTTTATCCTTCATTTTGTCTTATTTTTCTTTGATGATATTATCATCTATAGTAAAAATTGGTCATCTCATCTCTCCCATGTGAATCAAGTTCCCTGTCTCATCTCTTAGCACCAAAATTTCCTCAAACAATCTAAATGTGCCTTTGGTGCCTCAAAAGTGGAATACTTGGGTCATATTGTTGGAAAGGATGGAGTGTGAGTGGATCCTAATAAAATTGAAGCTATGCAATATTGGCCTCACCCTAAAACTCTTAAGTTCTTGTGTGGTTTTATGGATTTAATGGGCTATTATAGGAATTTTGTTCAGAATTATGGACAGCTCCTCTCACTTCCCTCCTTAAAAAGAAGGCTTTCACTTAGACATCAGTTGTGGATCATGCCTTCCAAACCTTAAAATATGTTATGTGCTTGACCCCTGTCTTGGCATTCCAAGACTTCACAAAGTAATTCATATTGGAATGTGATGCTTCCGAGAAAGGAATTGGAGCCATCCTCATGCAAGATGGAAATCCCTTGGCCTTCACTAGAAAACAAATTTCAGATCGAAATTTAGGCCAATCCATTTATGAAAACGAAATGTTAGCTATTCTGCATGATGTGGATCTATGGCTCCCTTACTTATTGGGTCAACGATTCAAAATTGAAACTGATCATCAGAGTCTCAAGTATTTCCTGGAACATTGAATTTAATCCATGGTGCAACAAAAATGGGTGACCAAGCTATTTGGATATGATTATGATATCATTTACAATAAGGGAAAGGAAAATGTAGTGTTCGATGCTCTTTCTCGGAAATATGAAGAATATGGGTCCCTTTTCTCCCTCTCCTTCATTGCACCAGATTGGGTCCAAGATGTTCATCAAGAAGGGTTGCAAGACCCCAAACTTTCTATCCTACTCCACCAAATGCAACACAATTCTTTATTTTCTCTAGGGTACTCTTGGCATAGTGAAGCGATTCGCTACAAAGGTCATTTTTTTTTGCAAGAAATCCCATCTTAAATCCACAATTCTTTCTGAACTTCAAGCCTCACCCACAACAGGGCATTCCAAATTTACCAAAACCTATGAAAGGGTCAAACTTTCTTTCTATGGCAAGGTATGAAATAGGACATCCAAACCTTTATGGCTGAATGTGAGGTATGTCAACACAACAAGGGAGAAATTGTAAAAACTCCGGGCACACTCCAACCTCTTGTGATTCCCATGCTATTTGGCAAGATATTTCTATGGAATTCATTATAGACTTACCTAAATTGGGCAATAAGTCAGTCATCATGGTGGTCGTCGATCATCTCTCCAAATATGCTCACTTTTTTTCTCTTCAACACCCATTCACAGTTGCCATCATGGCTCAAATATTCATGGATAATATCTTTAAGCTTCATGGCATGCCTAATTCTATTGTCTCTAATAGAGACCCCACTTTCACCAACAATTTTTTGGCAAGAGTTGTTCAAGCTACTGTTGGAAGATTGGTTGTTTCCATTGATGTCAACCCTAGTCATGGGTTTTGGACTGCAAGATTAATAAAGGTATTTGGAAATGAAGGAATATGCACATGCATGTAAAACACCCATGAACGGATAGTATACATCATGTTGTTTCTGGTGGTATGTGGCATGTCACATGGATCCTTATGGTTGAGGAGAAATGAATTTTTGAAGATAACAAAGTGAATTGAAGAAGGAAGTACATGTAGGCCCTCAAAATAATTAAAGAAAAGAATTACAAAATAAGAAAGTGTCAGATCGGCCCTAATGTTAAAAGGAAGTGACATAAATGGTATAAATAAACATCATTATACATTCATTTGATACAAGTCGAATTTCAGAGGTAATAAGAAGATACGAAGGCCGGATTTCAAGGGAGGATGAAGTCTTTTGGTGATGTGTTCTAAGGTATGTTATTTTCAGGTCATCTTACCATTTTTGCTATAACTTTTTTTCTAGAACGCTTCAGATGGTGAAATCACTATGGTATTGATACTACATATCACAGTACCTCTGGTTAAAAGTTTAGATCTTTATTCGATACAATTATGGAGATACACTCTATGGAAGATAGGGTTTGTGACCAGTCCTGAAGCTAGTCAATAAACAGGTGTTCTACGTAAAAAAGTCATACCCTTTTCATACAGAATCCAAATTAAGTGGGACCACTTCCATTGGAAATCGTATGGACTTTAGTTTCTTGTGTGCAAGTTTCAGAATCAGATGTTAAATATTGAGCGCGGGGTATTCTTTACAAGTTGGGTCTTCTAAACAGACCAAAATTGAATAAAGTCTACCATACTTTCTATAACCTCTTTTGGGGAGGATTCAAGGAGTGAAAATTGGAGGAGTTCCAGAGACTACATTGAGTAATATTATCTACAGGATCAGAGTACTCCAAGAATTGAAGAATTGCATAAATTGAAGAAGACTTAGGAAGCATTATCAGGTTCTATGTGATGATTGGTTGATGGTGATGATTTAATGTAAAGTTTTATTATCTCTCATGTATTCTTGGGTGAAAGAAAGGGGTAAGGATGGAGAGTTCAAATCTCTCTTGATATTGGAGGAATGTATCTTCCTCTTGGAGTTTTATCCCTCCCTCTACATTTGGAAGTTGTAGCTACCTTTGGAAGTCATTACTTCCCTTGAACAATAAACTATTGGTTATTTCTCTTATATTGTGCATGGTGTATTATGGTGTATTGGTGTAACTCTTATACTATTGTTCATTTCTCATTGGATATATTTTAATGGTTTAAGTATCATTTGAAAAAGGTTTTAAATTGTACTTGATACTGATTCACCCCCCTCTCAGTATCAACAATTGGTATCAGAGCGGGTTACCTTCAGTACAATTTAACCACTGGAAGGAATATCCTATGCAGAAATGGAAGACAACATTCCAAATGGGATTCCACCATTTGATGGAAGCAATTTTGAATACTGGAAAAATAGAATGGAAACTTACTTGAAATCACTTGGGGCATATGTTTGGTTCTCAGTTGCTTCAGGATATAATGCTTTGAAGAAACCAAAGACTGTAGCTCAGAAGGAAGAAAAAAGAAACAACAAACTGGCAATAGATACCATCCTGGATTGATTGACAGATTCAGTGAACTCCAAGGTGGGATCATGTGCATCAACAAAAGATCTTTGGGACAATCTACAAGACCTTTATGCAAGGGAAGAAGTAGAATAAGAAAAAGAAGTTGAAGAAGATTACAACATCGCAAATTTCAAAGAAGAAAATAGAGGTCAGTTCTTTTGCTTTAATTGTGAAGAAGTAGGACATGTTGAATTTGAATGTCCTCATACAAGAATTGAAAGATATGACAATGAAGAAGAATAAAATCATAAAGTAGAAATGATTCAACGAGAAGATGAGAATCTTAAAAAATTGAAGCATGTTGAGATTGAAAATAGCAAGCTCAAAGACATGCGTAGAAAACTAAGAAGTGAATTGGTTAGTTGTGAAAAGACAGTTGTAATCTTGAAGAAACAATTAGAAGACTTTAAGAAATTAAGAGAAGAAACTATTTTCTTGAAAAATCTACTCAAAGAAGAAAGAAGAATAGGAGAAGTAAGGAATGTCCAAATGAAGAAGAAAGAAGAAGATTGTGAGAAACTTGAAAAAAAAATTGTCTCATTGAGGAAGAGCTTAAGAAACTCTCAAGTGCCAAAAGACTTAACACATCTTGGATGCATGGGTGAAACTTCATACAAAGAAGATGAAAATACCAACAAGAAGGTTGAATAAAGAGCTACATAGACAGTTGATGAGAAGTGGACCAGGATGCCCGAAAGAAGCAATTATTACAAAAGCGATGAATATCCAAGAAGACCTCCTACCTTCAGGAATCAAAGAAGCTTCAATCAGTATGAAGGAAACTATAGAAGAATAGATCATGAACCTAGATGGAGTACATCACAAAGAATCCCACTTACTCCAAGGTATCAAAATTTCTTTCTTGGTCATTGTTATACTTGCAAAACTTTTGGACATAAGGCAATTAATTGCAGAATCAATGAAAGGAACAAATATGCAAGAAACATGAATGGTGTAAACAGAAGATATGGAAATAATCGTGGATTTGTCAACAGAAGTTATAATTCATTTTACCCGTTGATGGAAAAAAATATTGTATGCTACAAATGCAATTATCTTGGTCACAAAACACTAGATTGCAGATATATGAATGAAGATGTCCCTATGCCAACCATAGTATGGAGAAAGAAAGAGATTCCAAACAATGAAGATTTTCGAATAGAATTGACCACTGAAGAATGTAAAGAAGAAGATGAATGGTACATAGACAGTGGATGTTCTTCACACATGACCGGGGATGAAGACAAATTCATCGGCTTGAAGAGAAAGGGTGGTACTGTGGCATTTGGAGATGACTCATCTGCCAAAATACTTGGAGAAGGTGTAGTAGAGCTTGGAAGAAAAAATTTAAAAGCAAATAATGTTCTATTGGTTGAAGACTTGAATCATAATCTACTTAGTGTTAGTAAAATGTATGATCAAGGATACACTCTTACGTTTGATTCCCGAAAATGTAAAATCATAGAAAATAACTCAGGAAGATTGGTTGCAACTGCAACAAGAAGACCGAACAACATATACATCCTAGACATGAAGAATAGAGAGAATACATAATCCACACAAAAGGATTCTAAGGAAGAAAATGTCCCAAAGACCAAAAATAAGGATGAAGTATTATTGAGTGCCACATGTTTAGGGGGAGCAACCCTAAAGAAGAGAGTTACATTTTTCCATTAAACTTAGGGGAGAAGCCCTAAAATTTTCCATTGATGACAAAGGGGGATAGAAATTGGGATCATGATGATAGGGGGAGCATGAGTGTTGCCATCAATGACAAAGGGGGAGATTGTTGGAAGATTGGTTGTTGTCATTGATGTCAACCCTAGTCATGGGTTTTGGACCGCAAGATTGATAAAGGTATTTGGACATGAAGGACAATGCACATGCATATACAAAACCCATGAATGGATAGTATAAATCATGTTGTTTCCGGTGGTATGTGGCACGTCATGTGGATCCTCATGGTTGAGGAGAAATGTATTTTTGAAGATGACAAAGTGAATTGAAGGAAGTACATGTAGGCCCTGAAAATAATTAAAGAAAAGAATTACAAAATAAGAAAGTGTCAAGTTGACCCTAATGTTAAAAGGAAGTGACATAAATGGTATAAATAAACATCATTATACAGTCATTTGATACAAGTCAAATTTCAGAGGTAATAAGAAGATAAGAAGGTCGGATTTCAAGGGAGGATGAAGTCTTTTGGTGATGTGTTCTAAGGTATGTTATTTTCAGGTCATCTTACCATTTTTGCCATAATGTTTTTTCTAGAATGATTTAGATGGTGAAATAACTATGGTATTGAGAATACATATCAAGGTACCTCTGGTAAAAATTTCAGCTCTTGATTCACTATAATTATGGAGATACACTCTATGGAAGATAGGGTTTGTGACCAGTTTTGAAGCTAGTCAATAAACAGGTGTTCCGGGTAAAACAATCATAACATTTTCATACAGAATCCAAATGCAGTGCGACCACTTCCATTGGAAATATTACGGACTGTAGTTTCTCATGTGCAAGTTTCAGATTCAGATGTTAAATATTGAGCGCGAGGCATGTTGTACAAGTTGGGTCTTCTAAACAGACCAGAATTGAATAAAGTCTACCATTCTTTCTATAACCTCTTTTTGGGGAGGATTCAAGAAGTGAAAATTGGAGGAGTTTAAGATAATACATTGAGTAATATTATCTACAGGATCATAGTACTCCAAGAATTAAATAATTGCAGAAATTGAAGAAGTCTCAGGAAGCATTATCAGGTTCTATGTGATGATTGGTTGATGGTGATGATTTAATGTAAAGTTTTATTATCTCTCATATATTGTTGGGTGGAAGGAAGGGGAAAGGATGGAGAGTTCAACTCTGTCTTGATATTGGAGGATTGTATCTTCCTCTTGTAGGTTTATCCCTCCCTCTACATTTGGAAGCTGTAGCTACCTTTGGAAGTCATTACTTCCCTTGAACAATAAACTATTGATTATTTATCATATATTGTGCATGGTGTATTATGGTGTATTGGTGTAACTCTTATACTATTGTTCATTGATCATTGGATATATTTGAATGGTTTAAGTATAAGTTGAAAAATGTTTTAAATTGTACTTGATATTGATTCACCCCCCTCTCAGTATCAACAATTGGTATGAGAGTGGGTTACCTTCAGTACAGTTTAACCACTGGAAGGAATATCCTATGCAGAAATGGAAGACAACATTCCAAATGGGATTCCACCATTTAATGGAAGAAATTTTGAATACTGGAAAAATAGAATGAAAACTTACTTGAAATCTCTTGGGGCAGATGTTTGGTTCTTAATTGCTTCAGGATATAATGCTTTGAAGAAACCAAAGACTGCAGCTCAGAGGGAAGCAAAAAGGAACAACAAACTGGTAATAGATAGCATCTTGGATGGATTGACAGATTCAGTGAAATCCAAGGTGGGATCATGTGCATCAGCAAAAGAGATTTGGGACAAGATACAAGACCTTTATACAAGGGAAGAAGCAAAAGAAGAAGAAGAAGTTGAAGAAGATTACAACATCTCAGATTTCAAAGAAGAAAATAGAGGTCAGTTATTTTGCTTCAATTATGAAGGAGTAGGACATGTTGAACTTGAATGTCCTCATCCAAGGATTGAAAGAGATGACAATGAAAAAGAATAAAATCATAAAGTAGAAATGATTCAACAAGAAGATGGGAATCTTAAAAAATTGAAGCATGTTGAGATTGAAAATAGAAAGCACAAAGACACGTGTAGAAAACTAAGAAGTGAATTGGTTAGTTGTGAAAAGACAGTTGTAATCTTGAAGAAACAATTAGAAGACTTTGAGAAACTAAGGGAAGAAACAATTTCCTTGAAAACTCTACTCAAAGAATAAAGAAGAATAGGATAAGTAAGGAATGTCCAAATGAATAAGAAAGAAGAAGATTGTGAGAAAATTGAACAAGAAGTTTTCTCATTGGGGAAGAGATTAAGAAACTCTCAAGTGCCAAAATACTTAACACATCTTGGATGCATGGGTGAAACTTCATACAAAGAAGATGCAAATACCAACAAGAAGGTTGAAGAAAGAGCTACACAGACATTTGATGAGAAGTGGACCAGGATACCCGAAAGAAGGAATGATTACAAAAGAGATGATTATCCAAGAAAACGTCCTACCTTCAGGAATAAAAGAAGCTTCAATCAGTATGAAGGAAACTATAGAAGAATAGATCATGAACCCAGATGGACTACATCACAAAGAATCCCACTGAGTCCAAGGTATCAAAATTTCTTTCTTGGTCATTGTTATACTTGCAAAAAATTTTGACATAAGGCAATTAATTACAGAATCAATGAAAGGAACAAATACACAAGAAACATGAATGGTGTAAACATAAGATATGGAAATAATCGTGGATTTGTCAACAGAAGTTATAATTCATTTTACTTGTTGATGGACAAAAATATTGTATGCTACAAATGCAATTATCTTGGTTACAAAGCACGACATTGCAGATATATGAATGAAGATGTCCCTATGCCATCCATAGTATGGAGAAGGAAAGATATTCCAAACAATGAATATTGTCGAATAGCATTGATCGCTGAAGAATGTAAAGAATAATATGAATGGTACATAGACTGTGGATGTTCTTCACACATGATCGAGTATCAAGACAAATTCATCAGCTTGAAGAGAAAGGGTGGAAATGTTGCATTTGGAGATGACTCATCTGCCAAAATACTTGGAGAAGGTGTAGTAGAGCTTGGAAGAAAAAATGTAAAAGAAAAGAATGTTCTATTGGTTGAAGAATTGAATTATAATCTACTCAGTGTTAGTAAAATGTGTGATCAAGGATACACTCTCACGTTTGATTCCGAAAAATGTAAAATCAGAGAAAATAACTCAGGAAGATTGGTTGCAACTGCAACAACAAGACCAAACACCATATACATCCTAGACATGAAGAAGAGAAAGAAGACAGAAGCCACACAAAAGGATTCTAAGGAATAAAATGTCCCAAAGACCAAAAATAAGGATGAAGTATTATTGAGTGCCACATGTTCAGGGGGAGCAACCCCAAAGAAGAGAGTTACATTTTTCCACTAAAATCAGGGGGAGAAGCCATAAACTTTGCCATTGATGTCAAAGGGGGAGAGAAATTTGGATCATGATGATAGGGGGAGCATGAGTGTTTCCATCAATGACAAAGGGGGAGATTCTTGGAATATTGGTTGTTGTCATTGATGTCAACCCTAGTCATGGGTTTGGGACCGCAAGATTGATAAAGGTATTTGGACATGAAGGAAAATGCACATGCATATACAACACCCATGAATGGATAGTATACATCATGTTGTTTCCTGTGGTATGTGGCACCTCATGTGGATCCTCATGGTTGAGGAGAAATGAATTTTTGAAGATGACAAAGTGTATTGAAGAAGGAAGTACATGTAGGCCCTGAAAATAATTAAAGCAAATAATTACAAAATAAGAAAGTGTCAGGTCGAACCTAATGTTAAAAGGAAGTGAAATAAATGGTATAAATAAACATCATTATACATTCATTTGATACAAGTTGAATTTTAGGGGTAATAAGAAGATAAGAAGGCCGGATTTCAAGGGAGGATGAAGTCTTTTGGTGATGTGTTCTAAGGTATGTTATTTTCAAGTCATCTTACCATTTTTGCTATAAAATTTTTTCTAGAATGATTCAGATGGTGAAATTGCTATTGTAGTGAGAAGACATATCAAGGTACCACTGGTAAAAATTTCAGCTCTTGATTCGCTATAATTATGGAGATACACTCTATGGAAGATAGGGTTTGTGACTAGTCCTAAAGCTACTCGATAAACAGGTGTTCCGGGTAAAACAGTCATAAAGTTTTCATACAAAATCCAAATGAAGTGGGAAAACTTCCATTGGAAAGAGTACAGACTGTAGTTTCTTATATGCATGTTTCAGAATTGGATGTTAAATATTAAGTGCAGGGCATGCTATACAATTTGGGTCTTCTGAACAGACCAAAATTGAATAAAGTCTACCATTCTTTCTATAACCTCTTTTTGGGGAGGATTCAAGGAGTGAAAATTGGAGGAGTTTCAGAGAATACATTGAGTAATATTATCTAAAGGATCAGAGTACTCCAAGAATTGTAGAAATTGATGAAGTCTCAGGAAGCATTATCAGGTTCTATGTGATGATTCGTTGATGGTGATGATTTAATGTAAAGTTTTATTATCTCTCATATATTCTTGGGTGGAAGGAAGGGGCAAGGATGGAGAGTTAAAATCTCTCTTGATATTGGAGGATTGTATCTTCCTCTTGGAGGTTTATCTCTCCCTCTACATTTGGAAGCCGTAGCTACCTTTGGAAGTCATTACTTCCCTTGAACAATAAACTATTGATTATTTCTCATATATTGTGCATGGTGTATTATGGTGTATTGGTGTAACTCTTATACTATTGTTCATTGCTCATTGGATATATTTGAATGGTTTAAGTATAAGTTGAAAACGACTTTAAATTGTACTTGATATTGATTCACCCCCCTCTCAGTATCAACAATTGGTATGAGTGTGGGTTACCTTCAGTACAGTTTAACCACTAGAAGGAATATCCTATGCAAAAATGGAAGACAACATTCCAAATGGGATTCCACCATTTAATGGAAGAAATTTTGAATACTGGAAAAATAGAATGGAAACTTACTTGAAATCTTTTGGGGCAGATGTTTGGTTCTTAGTTACTTCAGGATATAATGCTTTGAAGAAACCAAAGACTGCATCTCAGAAGGAAGCAAAAAGGAACAACAAACTGACAATAGATACCATCCTAGATTGTTGTGGGGTTTTTCTACCCTACGGACTAGCAAGCTAGGGCTTTAAACTTGCATGCAGATCATGACCCTTCAAGAAATAACTTTTAACCTCCTACCCAAACCTAGAACCCTTTTTCTCAAGCGAACATGGGAAGAATCAACTAACCTTTGTATCGACAGTTGAAGTAGATCCTCCGTTGAGCTTTTATCTCCTTGCTGCTGCTGCTCCTTCCACAAAGCGATCCTGCAATCAAGACAACACTACGCATGCATGCTACTGATCTACTAGAGGGTTAGAGATTTAAACATAAATCAATTAACATAGACAAGACTCATGTATTTGGGACGGGAAAAGCATCTTTTCATTAATCTCAATATGAATCAACTTACAATGATTACAGAGACCGGCCACCGTTCCTTGATCCTGATCCTGGGCTCCTCCTCTTCTTTGTCCTCCAACTGCTTTGCTTGAATTCTCCTAAAGATTGAGGAAAGGCTAAAGGGTTGGGACAAAATGGATTCGGCAATTTGGCAGAGTTTCTTTGCTATGATTTTTCCTCCTTTGAATAGTACCCCTACCCCTCCTTTTATAGGGTAGAAGGAGCTAGGGTTTTAGGCGAACTCTCGGCCATGCATGGCTGGGAGTTCCAGTTAACTGACAAAAATCTTCTCATCCTGGCGGAAACTTTCCTGATTTTCTGCTTTGTTAGGTAAACGCTTGCTGTAGTGGGCCAGCCCGCATTCCAACGTGTGTTGTCTAAGGCCTGCCAGCGTTCACCCGCGCCTAGTGATAGGTTAGGGCGTGGGCTACTTGATTTAGGAGGTTTTTGAGGAGTTTGTTCAGCATGGCTTTGGCAATGAAGGGAAATGAGTAGGCCTGATGCCAGGTAAGTAGGGATAGTGCAATTTAGGGTTATAACAGATGCCCCCTAATGTGTGAGGTCAGAAGAGCATCTGATGGCCGAAATACATTACCAATTATTTACCAATCTGTACTGATATGCTGAATGAGTGAGCCCAGGAATCAGGAGGTGTCGTCTGCAAAAAATATCAAATGTCTTCACCGAGGCAGGCATACCCATGCTCGGTATAAATCAGAACCATGGCTACCAATCAAATACACTGTAGATCCATGTCAAATAACAAATAAGAGTAGCCGTGAACAATACACAGCAGAGCTACATCTCGAAATCAGAAAGATATACATAGGAAGTATCCATCTCTCAGAGGTTGATTTGGCCTGATGGCTGTTCTTCAAAGCTCGAGCAACGACTTCAAAATATTCTACACTCGGGTAGGAGTGTAATGTGATCGTACGACTGCACTACCCAGAGGTCTTCGATGGCTCGTCGGTTGCGGACTTGATAATCTTGATGGTCGGACTGAAGGCTTCAGTGATTTCGAACAAAGACTTGATTGGACGTTCAGGATGGCCGGGTATGCGGACAAGAGACATATTGCAGAGGGGCCAACTCAGGCTTAGTAACAAACTTCCCTTTGAAAATAGCACGACAAGTGATAAGACTCAGGCAGCATATCTGTTAATCATAAGTCTACGAAGCGGGAGGCAACGCAAACTCTCTGTATGTTTGGAAGAGTAACCAAACGGTGGAGGACACAAATCTATAACAAGCAAAGCTTCCTAAGGTCGTACTACATCCCAAAGTCTGATGAATCAAACGGACATATGTGCTTTATCCAAGGGCGACTCATAATGCTGCCAATAAAGAAAATACTTTTCCCATCCTCTTTTTGGGGTATATTTGATTTTTTT
>ML796938.1:68857-80810 GCA_009831015.1 Picea engelmannii | reverse complement strand
TTAATGTAAAGTTTTATTATCTCTCATATATTCTTGGGTGGAAGGAAGGGGCAAGGATGGAGAGTTCAACTCTCTCTTGATATTGGAGGATTGTATCTTCCTTTTGGAGGTTTATCCCTCCCTCTACATTTGGAAGTTGTAGCTACCTTTGGAAGTCATTACTTCCCATGAACAATAAACTATTGATTATTTCTCATATATTGTGCATGGTGTATTATGGTGTATTGGTGTAACTCTTATACTATTTTTCATTGTTCATTGGATATATTTGAATGGTTTAAGTATAAGTTGAAAAATGTTTTAAATTGTACTTGATACTAATTCATCCCCCTCTCAGTATCAACAGCTACAGGGCACCCAATTGCATCTCAGCACTTCCTATCACCCTCCAGACAGATGGCCAAACCGAAGTTGTCAAAGAGTGTTTGGATACATATTTGAGGTATTTTACATATGAGAGTCAAAATGGGTGGGCTCAATGGTGACCCATATCCGAATGGTGGTACAACACATCTTACCATACAACTACTCGCATGACTCATTTTGAAGTAGTCTATTGCCAAAATCCCCCATTAGTTCTCTCATATATGTCAGGGGTCTCTAAGGTTTAGGAGGTTGACACAAATATTAAATTCTAGGAGGTTATTCTCTATTCTCTCAAATAAAGCTTGTTCATGGATAAGAATCAAATGAATCAACAAGAAGATCAAGGTCATTCCCAACACCATTTTTTTGAAGGAGACTGAGTATTTCTTTGACTACAACCTTATAAGAAGACTTCCCTCAAATATCATCACTTTCAAAAATATGCACCCAAGTTTTATGGTCCTTATACAATGCTCAAGCGTGTGGGATTGGTGGCCTGTCTCTTATCTCTACCTATTTAGTCAAAGATCCATCCTATTTTTCATGTTTCCTTCTTAAAGAAGTTGATTGGAACTAAGTGCCAAACTCAAACTAGTCTTCCTGAGTTGGATGAAAAGGTTACATATAGTTTCAACCACAAGAATTCTTTTCCCAGAGACAACGTTTTCTTTGTTGGCGCACCATTCAGGAAGTGTTAATCCAATGGAAAGACACACCTCCAGAAGATGCCACCTGGGATCTGGCCACCATTCTACAACAATTCCCTCATCTGAATCCTTGAAGACAAGGATTTTATTCAAGGGTAAGGGAATGTTAGGAGCCTAACCTCCTTAACCCCTCACAAAGGTAGAATAAGATAATTCCATGTAATAAAGGCCAATATTAATAAGGCCTAGCAATAAGGAATAATAATTCAAATGTAAGAAGACCTAATAGAAGCTTTCACTTCTAGAAGGATCTTCCTCTAGATTAGTCGTTTGGATAGATATATTTAGTATAAATAGAAGTAGAGGGTATGAGAAATATTGTGTTGGATATTATTTTAATAGAGCACTTCTTTGTTGTAGGTTTCCCCCTTGAAGAGGCAAGTAAACATTGCTATCAATAATCAAAGTGCTCTTTCTGGTGTTATTCTGGTATTGTTCTAGTTATATCATTGTTTTTCTACCACTTATAGCTAAATTATTTATGTTGTACATACTATTTTATATCTGGAATACTACAATTAGTTAGAAGTGGGTTAGCCCTAAAAGAAGGAAGTTGATTAGAAGATAACCCCTAGAGGAAGCTACTTGGAGAATATAAATAAGAGAGTAAAGGTATCTTATGTGGATGATATTTTGAGCATATTGAATATCCATTATATTGTGAAAGGTTTATTATAGGTACCCATTAATACATATGAAGTTATGTAATTCTAAGGTAGAAAAGGAGGAGTGACAACAAAAGTTTCGGAGCTATAGAGTTTCAAAAAACCCTGATTTTATGAAGTTGTACGCAGGTCTTAGAAGGCCAGGTCACGTACATACATGGGCCACAGAAATCCATATCACATATATCCACAGGATGAAAGAGGACAGATTGCATGTAACATACCTAGCCACCCATAGGCCAGGCTACACCACTCAAACATGATGCAACACACCTAGCCACTAGCAGGTGGGGCACACTGCAGTCCAAAGACTCAGTTCTTCGATCTTATCCTGGAATCAAAGGACTTCTCATTAATGTTAGAGGCATGAAAATCACATGCATAAAACAATATCCATGCTACAACAAAAAATAAATAAACAATGTGCCATGCACAACAAATAACCAGCAGACAAGCACATTATAAATACATATCTCAAAGATAATTAAATACACAATGGAATATACATTATATAGAAAACACAGAGAGCACTTATCTTTTCAGGTAAACATTCACCAGCTAGCTGCAGAACAAGGATGTTCTTCCCAACCATAGATAATGTTGTTCTTTTACTCTCAACAACAAGTCACCCCGGAGCCAAGGATATGAATCCACGAGGATGGTTCCTAGGCCAAATATAAACACACAACAGTTGGATAACTAGCTCTCAGGTTTCCCAACCACACAATTGTTGGCACAGGGGAAGACCCAAGGTTCAACGCTCAATAGCACACCACAAAAACCCTAACTATTTACCCTTTCGACAACACCTACGAGGCAGATGAATTCTTAGCCGAGGTAGAGGCAGGGCTGGTTGCAAGAATTAGATGTCTACAACCTTATTTGGGACACCAATATGTGATTACAACATCTTAATAGAGCACTTAGCAGTTACAATTCATCAGTATTTAACCAGTATCTACTTCGCAGATAAAACCTTAATTACATAACATCGCATTATTCACCCAGATCTAGCATATTCAAGCACTAAGCACATTCATATAGGTTATATACAACATTCATCCATATTATTAAGAACAAAGAATCAACAGATCTATCTATCATTCATCTATATCAAAGAACTTAAGCAAGTAAACATGCAAACACATCAATACATCGCACAAAACATAGCAACACGGGATATACGTGGTTAACCTCCCAGCCTGGGGCTATGTCCACCAACTCTTCTTCTTTTTTATTGTCTTCTGCCAATCAGCTACATGCACAGAGCCTCAAAATCCTACTCTGCATAGGACAGGAGATCTGCGCGCACTCTGTCAGATCCTCCTTCCCTGAGCTAGGCCACAGCACAAATCCTTTTCATAGTCTCCTACAATCACTTGCACATAGCCTTGCAAGTATCACACAATATGCACAAATCATTTACAACTATTACTTGCACTTAGCACTTAGCATCACACACTTTCCACTAGATTACATCGCCTAGCTATCTATTTATACATTACAAAAGGGGCCTAAACATGGGTAATCCCATGGGTCGACATCCCCATACCCGTTACATAATCCCAAAACCAAAAAATCCCTAAAAATGGGTCGAGATCCTGCAATCTCTGCTTTGACTTTCTCTCCTCCTTCGATAGCCTTTCGAAGTCCCAAACGTAGGTCAAACATGACCAAGGATCCTCAAAACTTGGTCAAGGGCCAACAGGCCCCCAACACTCACCTGTGACGCATCCCGAGTCACTTTGATCTGGGTAGCTCTGCTTCAAAAGTCTTGAGCTTGGCTCGAGCTGCTTCGACCTATTGTTGTGCCAAGGCCTCTTGCTCAACAAACTCTTGGATAACTGCTTCGTTGACAGGTCCCTCTAAGAATTGTTCAACTGTAGTGATGACTTGCTCCAGTTCTTCTCCTCAGCCTTCGATCTCTGCTAATTGTTGGAAAGCCTCATCCTAGATTGGTTGGAGCCTCTGAGTCACTTCCATGACTCTGCTCTCAATGGCATGGACCTATTGTTGAGCAGTGCGTTGTTCTTGGGATCGCTTCATCCTCTCGACTGTTGACATGAGCTTCAACTGTGCATGTATTGTCACTGCTTTCTACTTTTCCTCCTATAGTTGTGACTCAAATGCCTTCATTTCAAGGTCTTCAGTGAGTTTCTCATAAGTCTGGGCACTGTGATCATTTAGTTGTTTGCATTCCATGGCAAGGGCCTTGATTCTCTCAACTACGCTTCAATCAGTTGCTTCTATTTGATCTCGTACATCCTGCAGAGTGTTGGGCACTATTTGTAGGTCTAGATCTGTGATTCTCTGTTGAAGTTGTTGGAAAACTTCCTCAAGCTGTGTTACTTGATGCTCTACTGGTTCTTCCACTTTTTTCTCTAAGCCTATCACAGAGCGAAGTGCTCTGATGACTGCTTCTTTGAATCTGACTTGCTCTGTGAGAAACTTCTCTTTCTCTTGCTGGATTTGTGCTTTTTCCTCTTCAAACTTTGTTTTTTGAGAAAACTTCTCTTGCTGTGCAACTCAACGTTTCTCTATGACTACTTTTTTCACTTTCTTTAGGGCCTTTGTGGCCTGTTCTGTTCCTTCCTGTGTGCAACGAAGGTGAGATTCAGTTGCATCATCTAGTCTGTGGAGTTTGGTAGGCTCATCTCCCAACTTTGGTGCTTCTGATGGCTAGGGTGCAGTGGATACTGTGCGGCTGGATTGAAGGGCCTATTGTACCCCTTTGAGTTCAAACTTGATTCTGGCATACATCTCCTCTTTCTTGGCTTCATGTTTCTGCAAGACGTCTTGCGTGGCATCTGCTACAGCTGCAATGATGAATTTTAAGTCATCAACCATGAGCGTGGTTTGCATCATGGTTTTTCTCGCTCTTGACTTCTTCCGTGAGGTAGGCTTCATGGGGGAAACCTTTATTTTCTTTGAGGGATCAACCTCATCCACAATATCCCTAGGTGGTGTTACTTCACCTTGATTCTACTGATCTTCTTTGTCATTACTCTCTCCTCTATCTACTTCATCATCACCTCCTTGTCCCAGTGATTCTGAAGTGGTTTCTTCTTATGCGCTGCTCAGGTTTTGTACCTCTTCGATCTTCTTCCTTCTATTGGTTCCAGGTGTATAGTGAGTGGCCTCTGATCTGCCAATTAGTTTGGGATCAAAAATTTCTTCATGGTCAATAGGGATAAGGAGGTCTACAGACCATTCCTTATTTATCTCATAGAGGTCCCCCTCTGTGAGCTTATAGTATGACAAAATCTCTTCTTTATGCTCATCTGCGCACGCAATGATATAAATGAAGTGTCGATCTGCGTAGAACTTCATGAGAGGTATGAATCAGTGCATGGTGTTCGGATTCATGTGAGGGACAAACCTAATATCCCTCTGCAACTAGAGATAGTATGTGTGGAATACTGCATTTGACTGCCACTGTTTTCCCATATCACTCGAGTACCGAAGCATGGTGAACTTCACAGTGAGCGATTCGAACGATTCAATTTCTAGGAAGGTCGCACCTTCCGTCATCTCCCAAGAAGTAAACCCTATGAGGATCAGGAGCTAGCTAAAGTGGAACTTGTAGCCCTGATCCTGAGCTTTGCGACAATCCAATTCCATCTGGTTGACTAAGTACTTCGCCCATTTCATCTTAAGTCCTTCTACACATTTCCCGGCAAGGTCATTTACGAATCTTGTGACCTGTGTAGGTCTATTATTTCTTAGGATCTTTCCTGCAATCAGTTAGCAGGCCAGGCACACTGTTCCATTATGGATGGAAGATACATTGTATCCTTGTGTCCCCTTTTCTACATCGCCATATGTGTCTTTGATCTTCTGTGCCAATGCGTGATTTGTAGCCTTCCCTAGGTAGAATTCTTGTGGGTTGGGTCCCTGCATGCTCAATCCGGTGATCCTATGGATCAACGTCAGATCGAATGTGATGCGTCGGTCTATCCATAGATAGATTCCATGGTAACATGATAGAAGGAGCTTAACACATGAGTTAACCTCCCGGTGCCTTCCAAAGTGTGGAATCTTCATCACATTCAAGAGGGTGGATTGCGCGAGGTTCATAGTCCATGGCTAGGGGATTATTTTCGAGTTCTTCCCCTTCGTCCTGGTCAAATAATTGTAAGGAGTGAGCATTTTGTAGTTCTTGTTGTCCGCTAGGTTGAACTCGCTGAATTTTAATGTCGTGATCTTATCTTGTTGAATTATAACTACACATATCCCCTTCAGGAGGTACGCAGTAACCATGGTGTAATCAAAGTCTCTTGGGACACTGTCATGAATCACCATGCCAGCCAAAGGTGGGATGTAGTTGGGTAGGATAGTCGAGATTAACTTCACATTTTCTAGGTCATATTTTTGCTTGGTTCTTTTCTCTGCTGCAGGTTGGGATGGTCTGGATCCACGAGCAGTCGATAGGGAGGCTTGCACTCCTCTCGTCGATGAGGCTTAAGCTCTGATGGACATCACCTTCTCACCGATAAGGTCTATTAGAACTTCCTTGATGACTTTCTCTACGGTGCTGAGCTCGTCCAACATGCACACTTATATCGGATAACTCAGGTTGATGAATGAGTGCTCAAAGCAATAGAACAAGTGTCGATCTCAATAAAAACAGCGCGGTAATAATGAGTTGGCTAGGATAGAATTCACAAAAGTGTTTTTGGTGCAATATTCGACGCAATAAGTAGAAAGCATTGTAACGGATCTCTCCAACGGACGAGAGGCCTTCATCAATGTGGTTATGTCCATTGTGGCGTGATCCCAATGATCTGATGGCAATATTTCTGGCCATAACTGTGGTTCTAACCATTCTGGGCATCGAGCTAACGATCATAATTCTTTCAACGACTATATTTATTCTCCATGGCGAGGTGCGATGTTGCACTATTCTAATATCTCAGCGAAGTTCTAGTTTTTCAAACCTTCCTTCTATGGAGTCCCTTCTGGAAAATTATGCAACTTTTCTATCTTTTCCCTCTTATTACTGAGATTTCTAGCCTTCTTCCCTATAATATTATTCTCGACATTCCTCTTTCCATTCTGATTCTTATCTCCTCTTAGCATAGTAAAGTTATGTTGTTAATGGTCTTTCATAGGGTTAGAGAGTAATACTTCTTCTATGTTCGGGGTAGGTACTCCACTCTTCGGTGAGTCTTCTTGTGTTCTTTATACTTCGACATCCAAGTGGTTGGATTTAAATATCTTTGATTTTTTCTCCTATTCTTCAATCAATTGTGCTATCCTCTTCGTCATGAAGTCTCTTAGTTATTGCTTCTTCTATTCTAGGGATTCCTCTTCCTTTCTTCTGGTTTGATTTCTCTCAATCCAGGGTTTTCCTAATAACATAGAAAATGGGGTGTTGTTCTCAACGAATTTAACAACCTCAATCTCTTCCTCTGTCAAAGTTCCATGAGAACTCATAGATATCTGGGTAAGTCTTCCACATAGGTTTATCAGCTTCCCTCTGAATAATCCTATCCCTCCTAATGAAGGAATCATAATAGGATTTCCCAAAATTTCCCAAGTTATTTCTGTCATGATATTCACCTGTGTTTCCTCATCCATAACACAGTCAATGTCAAAGTCTCCTATTCTTGTTTCTATGCACTCTTTTTCATTGAATATATCTGATAAGTTGATATTTCGGTTTGACTCTGTTTCTATGCACTATAGAAAAGAGTTAATCCTCTCTTTCTTTGAAATGATCCCTAGCCATTCCTGTACTATGCACTAGGATCATAGTAGCTAACCTGAAAAAAAATATTTCTAGGATCGTGCATCCATTTGTTAGTCCAAACATTGTTTATATGCACAGGAATAACATATCTTTCATCATTTCTATCAGATCTATTCATATCAAATCTTCTTTCTTCTAACTGTGCCCTATTTTTTAGGCCAAGACAAAATTTATCAAACATACCTAGATCCATACTTTCAAAATAAAAATCTCCACTTATCTTACCTTTTCAATCAAAAAAATTCACTTTTTGTACCTTTAACAAAGCACAAAGCCTTCAGATCTTACCTCTTTTCTTCATATCTAACTTCTCTTCTTAGCACAAATCTTCACAAATCAAGTACAATACTGCACACTAAGGCAATAGATTTACATACAGAGATTTCTCTTTTCTATCAGTTCTCATCAATCACAGTTTCAAGACGAATACTGCACCCTTTAGCAGCAGATCTATGCATAGAGCTTCTCTTTCTCTTTACTTCAGTTCCCATCAATCATAATTTCAAGTCTCTGCAATAGAACCATTTGTTAGCATAGGGGTAGACCCAGGGTTCAACTCTCAAGAGAGCACCAACAAAAACCTAACTACTAGCCCTTTTGGCAACACCTGTGAGGCAGATGAAGTCTCACCTGAGGTAGAGACAGGGTTGGTTTTAGGACTCATATGTCTCCAACCTTAGCTGGGACACCGATCTGTGATTACAACACCTTAACAGAGAACTTAGTAGTTACATTTCATCAATATTTAACCAGTATCTACTTCACAGATAAAACCCTAATTACAGAGCATTGCAATATTCACCCAGATCTAGAATATTCAAGAACTAAGCACATTCATATAGGTTATATCTAGCATTCATCCATATTATTAAGAACAAAGAATCAACATATATATCTATCATTCATCTATATCAAATCACTTAAGCAAGTAAACACGTAAACACATCAATACATCACACAAAACATAGCAACACAAGATATACATGGTTCATCCCCCAACCTGGGGCTATGTCCACAAACTCTTCTTCTTCTTTATTGTTGGTTGTGGAGCCTGATTATCTTCCTAATTCAGAGGTCCTTGCTTTCAGCCATGTTTATACCCCATGAAGTATTTACACCCCATAAGTATGTACACTCTTCCACGTGGGGGAGTGCAGAGGGGGGGTACCCCCTCTGCAGGGTCCGGGGGGACTATCCCCCCGGCTGGGGGGTTTGGGGGCAAGCGGGCCCCTAGCAGGGGTTCGGGGGCAAAGCCCCCGAAGAAAAAATTTCCTTGTAAAAGTATATTGTAATTTCATTGTAAATCTGGACCATTCATTATAAGGTCACAGATCTAACGGTAGAGATTATGTTAGGGTTTTTTTCCCTAGAAGGAAACCCTCTTTTATGAGGGAAATGTATCGCGGCTAGGGTGGATGGTGAATATTGTATTCTGAGAGAGGAGAATGTGAGAGAAAGAAGAGGAAGTTACAGCGGGTTTTGTTGTAGGTTGTATCCCTTTATTTTGCTGGATAATAATAAAGAAAGGACCTGGAAATTTCTCTGGTGGACGTAGCCCACACTGGGTGAACCACGTAAATCTGTGTCTTACTTGTATTGTGTATCTTCTGTGTTTTGTTTCTGCATTTGTTTTATTTTATTGCTCCATGGTCCTGTTTTTCTAACATTTATTATCTTTTGCCAATCAGCTACATGCATAGAGCCTCAAAATCCTACTTTTCATAGGACAGGAGATCTGTGCACACTCCGCTAGATCCTCCTTCCCTGAGCTAGGTCACAACACAAATCCTTTACAGTCACTTTCACTTAGCCTTGCAAGTATCACATAGTATGCCCAAAGCATTTACAACTATTACTTGCACTTAGCACTTAGCATCACACACTTCCCACTAGCTTACATCACCTAGCTATCTATTTATACATTACAAAAAGGGCCTAAGCATGGGTAATCCCATGGGTTGACATCCCCATACTCGTTACATAATCCCAAAACCCAAAAATCCATAAAAAGGGGTTGAGATCCCATGATCTCCGCTTCGACTTGCGCTCCACCTTCCATAACCTTTCAAAGTCCCAAAAGTAGGTCAAACATGACCAAGGATCCTCAAAACTTGGTCAAGGGACAACAACAACAAATCTGAATTTCCAGCTCTCTTTCCCCCTCATCCTAGACAACCCAAAGAAATGAACACCTTTCTCTGCCATGCATTCCCTCAATTTGTCCCATTTCTCTCTAGTTCTAGTGCTACTAGTCATGAAATATCCCTACTAGAAAATCCAAGTATTCTCAATTGTGAATAGTTCCATAAGAACTACCATCAAGCTCATGCACATAGGCATCCATTCCCTCCTGGAATTCTCAGTAATTTATTACATCCATTTAGAAATGGCTCTCCTCTTCCATCCATTTGTTTCCAATCTTAACCCAAGAGCACAAAAATGAGAAAGAGTGAGTGAAGAGAAAGAAGAACAAGAAGAATAACCAAAGAAGAAGAACAAGGGGAAGAAGACCCAAAAACAACCCCAAGGTATGTTTATATAATTACATGAAGAAAAGAGCCACATGGCCTCCCTCCCAAGAAGCTCATGTAACCCCTTTTGTCCATAAAATCAAATATGGGTAAATAAAATATAATAAAAATACTTAGCCCCTCAAGCCCCCTCTCTCATGTAAACATAGCCCCCTATCTCTTTTCTCCTTGTCCTACTTGTATCCAACGGTGTATTTTATTAATTTATATGAAGTATTATATTTCCTAGGAACTCTAGCCCCTTTTAAACTTTACTGGATCACTAGCCTAAGTCATAATTACATAATACATTCTTATTTTATAAGGGTGAAAACTAGGATGTTACACCCCCCTCCCCATATTTTGGCATTTTCCTCAGTGCACAACACCATTCCAATCTTATTGACATTACAAATCCAGGCCCTCTGGCCTTAATCCACATAGGAAATCCAGGCCAATATTATATACATAGGCACTCTAGCCTAAAATTAAACATGTATACATAGGCATTCCAACCCCAAACATGTATAATGATCTTCATAATTTATATTTATGTCAACAGTTCCAACCAGCAAGCTCTCCTTCCCTCTCATCCCTACACAACCCAAAAATGTGAACCCATTTCTATGTCATACATTCCCTAAGTTTGTTCCACTTCTTTTTAGGGCCCCAGTGCACTTGCCGAGGAAGTTTCAGAGTTGCGGCTTCCAGAACTCCAGCTGCAACAAGTTCATTGGACTTTCTTCATTCCATGCCTTTTTCATTCAGCTGCTCCAACATCACCTTCTTCTTTTACCTCATAGTCTGGTACTTTTTCATATCCTCAACATTCATTGTTTTCCTACAACATTTCAAATCAGTGAGCATGTCAATTCACAATTTGTGCATAAATTTTTTATTTTTTCTCATAATGTAAGAGTAAATTTTCATAATCATGCACAACACTTATATGTGTGGTTCATGGATTTGCATACATATGGTTGTCTCGTTAACTTGGCTCACTTTTTTCCCTGACATACCCATTGTGTGCATGATCACAATCAATATTTTACAAGAACTATCGAAGTCTCATCTTCCTCATGGTCACTCACCTTCCAGGCCTAGGATCAGGCATCCCCTTCTCTATTATACATTCCCTCAGGAGATCCATCTTTCCTAACCAAGGCTTTCTTTCATAAGAATATTTCTAGGGACACAGGGTTCTCATGTCACAAAATTAGCCTTTTCCATGCTTTCCAACTAGCATATCCAACATCTCATTTGTAGTATACACATACAGTCATCATCAGATATCATCGTAACCATTTTCAATCATAAATGTTAAATTTGTTTTATATAGGAAAACAAAATTTTCCAAGCATGAGATTTCTGCTCATAATGTTTGGCTCTACAATTGTAGATATCAATATTCCTTATGGGATTACATTCCTTCCATATTAAAGACCATTATACCCACAATTTCTTCAATTTACATTCAACCAAACGAATCTGTCAGTAATTATTAAATTATAATTCCCAAAACTATTTTATATAGGAAAAATAAAATTTCCAGACATGAGATTCTGCTCATAATAATTTGTCTCTTGCAACAATAGGCATTGGTATTTTTTATGGGCTTACAACACTGCCATATCCAAGAACCTTTATTACTACAATTTCAACATTCCTGAGCCAAAAAAATTGTCAATATCTCATGTACAAGCTATATATATATAGGAAAACAAGCTATATCTCAATCATAAATGTTAAATTTGTTTTATACAGGAAAACAAAATTTTCCAAGCATGAGATTTCTACTCATAATGTTTGTCTCTACAACTGTAGATATCAGTATTCCTTATGGGATTACATTCCTTCCATATTCAAGACCATTATACCCACAATTTCTTCAATTTACATTCAACCAAATGAATCTGTCAGTAATTATTAAATTATAATTCCCAAAACTATTTT
>ML796938.1:52883-68807 GCA_009831015.1 Picea engelmannii | reverse complement strand
ATATATATATATATATATATATATATATATATATATATATATATTCATGGTAACGATTCAAAAAAAAAATCACAAAGTGATCTCGGAATTGTTTACAACTACAATTCAATCACTTTTATTAATCCAACTATCAATTGGAATGAACTCATCATTACATACACATGTATTATCAGCCAATATTTTGTTTCTTCTATCCAGAAATATTTTTATCACTCTATCCCCTCAACAAAGCTTTTCTATAATTTATCACTATGTAGCTTCTTTAACCTACAACTTTCTTTTTGTAATATCTAACAATTTCTGAAGTTTTTTTGAACTTCATGAGTTGGAAATACTCACATCATTTCATCTATTAGCATAATCATTTATATGTTATATAATATATACATGCATTCACCCTATTGCATTCAATAATTCCTGTAATATCAGTTGAAAAAATTTTAACAGCTCCAAAACAGAGCTTGGAATTGTAACAACAATAATCCAATCATCTTTAGCTAGTATTTACATTAAATATAATGCATCTATCCATCATTATGTATTCTTAGCACCATAGGATTTTCATAATGCAACAATTAATTATTAAATAAAATAACAATTGATGTACCAATACCGATGGCCACATTTACACAATGCACACATGCATTGACTACATAATACCACATAACTATGTCATGAATTCACCAAGGTGAGTTGGAAGGTCTGGCCAGCTCCTCAACACATCATCCAAGAACTTCCTATTGCTTGCATGATTATTTGGATACCTTCATTTTCAACCCAAGCACAAGACTAAGAATATAATTCTTTAGTGCTCTTCAGTGTCGATAGAGAGGTTGTAGTCCAAACATTGGTTATACAGTAGATATCATTGAGAAATCACATAGCTTTATATCCCTTCCATATCCAACCATATTATGGCCTCACACATGACTAGCTCTATGGATATTCATTGTTATATAAGGAGTATGTCTCATGAATTAACCCGGTTATGATCCCATAACCAATCATAACAAAATATGAAACCAACATTTATCTAAATGCATTCTAGCATCAACAACATTTACATACTCTAGGCCTTTGGCCATTACATATCAATTTAAATATTGAAAATTAACTGAGGGAATTCTTACCTCTATTGGAACCAGTAGTTTGTTATTGTCATTGATCTCAAAAGTATGACAGTATGAAGAGTTTATGTCAAATAAGTATATGTAGAAATTATGTCAAACAGTTAGCAGAGAATGAAAATGTCAAACAACATGTAGAGATTTAAGATCAGAAGGAAGGACATTAATCGAAGCTTGGAAGGGAGAGTGCATTGTAGAAATTCTATCGGGATCAAAATCTCCACAAGAAAACTTCAAAAGATTCAAGGAAAAATATTATTCATTGAGATAGTTTTCAGGATTAATCGCAACCATGATATTAGTTAAAGCCACTAATCAAAGCCAAGTCAAAGTATAGCATAAGTTTCAGGACATTGAAGACAAGGCATGAAGTCCCTGATTAAGGACAACCATTTGATAGCATCAGGAAATATCTCAGTCATTGGATTAAAGATGATTAGAACTGGTCAAACTCAGTGCTAACCACTTCGATGAAAAGGAGTTTGAATTGAACCAGAATTCTTGAAGCTAAAATTCATGAAGAAATGCCAACCGTCTAATCTAAGGAACACTTCGGGAAATATCCCGACCATTGTATTGAGTAAAGTGGAAGGATAGGATAATCAAGGACAAAAGCATGAGATCTCGAATAGACAAATTCTGGAAAACTGTTGGATCGTGTTGATGTTTCTGGGCTAAAGAAGGACCAATAGATGAAGTCAAGTTATTCGAGTTTTATTCTTCAGGGCATCTCACTTTGAGGGAATTGGGAAGTAGGAAAAAGAGAATAACCCAAAGTCCCAAAGACCAAAATGAATTTGGACCATTTATCTAGAGAGGATCACAGTCATTGGATGAATCCAAGTGGAAGGATAGCATATGAACTTCCATGTTGACCACTTCGGCACTGACCAACTCTAGTGAAAATTGGAGCAACAATTATCTGGACCTCTGAAGCCCAAAAATCCCAAAGTCATGAACTTTTGTCAATCATCAGATCAGAGGAAGAGTAGGTAAACCCTGTCAACCCTTGATATATTTAGAGCATGTCAAGGATGAAAATGATCAACTCCGGTGTTGAGAAATCTAGATAAAAAGAGACTAGAACAGGTAAGTGTACCCGAAGGATGAAGCCCCGAAGTCATGACAAGTGTTTATCTAGAGTGAAATATGATAGTCGTTAGATCAAAGTTATGTAGTAGTAGTCAAATCTGACACTGACCACTCTGGAGAAAAGAAGCCAAGAATAGGTAAGATCACCCAAAGGCTGAAGCCCATAAGTCACGTCAACTGTTGATCTAGACTAAAACATGAGAATTGTCAGATCACAAGGAGATGGTCAACTTTGGCGTTGACCAATTCGATAGAAAAGGGTTTAGAACATGTAATTTCACCCAAAGGATGGAGCTCTAAAGTCATGAAATAAGACACAAGGTACACATAGTAAATCCCACATCATCATAGCCCACGTCGACAAGGACACGTGGGTCAATCAGATGGTGACAAGTGTCAAGTTCTAGTAGGAATTTTAGGTATGCGTAAGTCACGAATATAAGTGACATGTGGGAGCCACTCAGCTAGTGTCACAATAATAGTAACATTATAAATCTATGTCACTACTGGAATATGTACTTCGAGGATATCTAGTTTCTCCTACCAGCAATCGCCCGAAGCCCCAAAGGCCAAAGTCACATGTTAACGTTTGATCATTGATATAATATCCTACAAAATATTTCTTGACCTTGTGATCAAGTACAGTGGAAGGAGAGAGCAAACATGAATCATGAAGTAACACTAACTGTTGATCTACTACGGGAGCATTATCGACCATTAGATCAAGCGCAGTGGAAGGATATCATAAGGTGTACTAAAAAAATGACAGCAAGCGGTCATCACAACTTTATGACTTATTTGGTAGGTAAACACTCCAGAGGGATTGAACTACCTCGAATTTCTAGTAACCCAGAGTCCCGGAGAGCCAAATCTTCGAAGCAATATCTGACCATTTGTCGAGAAGGAAGATTCATGGTCGAGATCCTAAAAATCGCACAATGAGAAGGCCATTAACAAAACATCTTGTTGAGGTTGTACAAAGAGTCCACTCAACCAAACATTATGGCAGAACCATTCGATCTATGACTAAATAGATAATACATACTTCATTGAAATTTGGTCTGGAAGAGTTGGAATACTGCAAAGGTCAGAGTTCTGGAACGTTGAAGTTCTGAATTGAAAGAGAACCGTTCATCGTGCAAATAAAACATGACCATCCGATATAATATACACAATTCGACGAAATGCACTATGGAAGGTAGAATTATTTCAATGGTTGGAAGTCCTCAAGGATGAAGTTATGAAGTAATGATAGTCGTCCATATCAATGTGCAATTAATACATAACCGTTGATATTGATAAGTGATTAAGCACTTGTTTGGCTTAGCACCTGGTCACCATTTGTAGTCATATGGAATAGAGGTCCTGGAGAGTTTTTTTGTGAAATTTAACACACAGAATGAGAAATTTATCTCGGTCAAGAAGGAACGTTAAAACCAGATAGGATCTGGACATTGTCGTCATTTATCTTAAGTAATTGAATCTGTGTTATGCATTAGAGAGATAATAAAAAAGATTATATATGATCAATAAAAAATTGAGAATGAAATAAATAGGCATGGGATAGAGATAAAAACTAAATCAATCCATATATGTGATCGATTTATGAAAATCAATATCACTAAATTAAAATCGTTCATGATAATGTTAGAATAATAATAGAGATTATTGTTAGTTTAAAATGAAGAAGTGTAATTTTCCAAACAAAGGGACACAATGCTTCATATCTCACACCCATTCGAAGATTGTATACATGAGAAATAAGGGTGAAGAAGAAGGTGTCTATATAGTCCAAAACAGAAGCAGAGTCCAAGAAGAAGAAGTGATGATTCTTATGAGCTGAGGGTAGAAAGGAGGAGTAGGGAAGGATTCATATCCATTACTAAATAAGTGTAATTTAAAGGATTTGGTGCTTCCTGAGGTTGGTTCCCTAAATACAAGGGAGTTTGGGCTTCCTAGGTTTGGTTCCCTAAAGACAAGGGAGTTGGTGCTTCCTAGGGTTGGTTCCCTAAAGATAAAGGAGTTGGTGCTTCCTAGGGTTGGTGCCCTAAAGAAAAGGGATTTGGTGCTTCCTAGGGTTGGTGCCCTGAAGAAGGGGATTTGTGTCTCCTAGAGTTGGTGCTCTAAAAAGTATTGGTGTCCTTCACTATTTCTTTATAAAACCTTGTAATTTCTGTTAATTGTATATTCATAATTGATTTTAAATACAAGTCCATTTGTAACACACCTGACCCTTGAGTATCTTTCCTAGGGATGGGGCATAAAAAATTCACTCTCCTTAACATCTCAAATCCTCTGTCTGAGGTATTCATCCTCTTATACCTTCCTGTAGTGTTCTAATGATTTCTACCAGACACAAATCTGAGCTTTGGGTTTCAAGTTATGGATTCCCAAAGTTCATCAGGCATTCATTGGTTAAGGGCCATATGGCATCCATGCGAATCCATCTCACACGTATTGTCTCCAAGTTCCTTCATCCACGGTAGAATTCCATCCACCATCCAATCCCATGACTGGACTCAATATTCATCTAACACGTAGGCCAGAAGGAACTTCAATACTTCAGTTCTTCGGCATTGAATTCCTCCTTGTTGTCTATGCACGAGACCTTCCAGAGTCCTGAAATCTCGAAGTTCCATAAGCCTGCCACATGGTTATGACCTTTGGGCCTTTTGGGTATCTCTATCACGCTACACCTCGAATCCTTCAGAGTCTCGAAGTCCCAGACTCCTAGAGTTTCAGTCACTTCACCAACCACTTTGGCTAGGTGGGCACGTACCAGGGGCTGATACATAGAAGGGACAGGGGTGACATGTGGCATGTTCCAATAGGCATATAGGGTCTATGAAAATCACATACCAAGTTGACACATGGAACATTGATCATGGGTCCACATCACTCTAGTAACATCGACCTGCCACATCACACCAGACTAATAACCTTCTAACATCCCTCAAATCTCACGGTCAAGATCCGGCCACGTGGATCCATAGATCCACGCCTAACATTACTTCACGACTCCAGAATTTGGGAGTTTTTCAATGCAAACTCTTATTTTCTCCCGGATTTGGTCAACATCGGGTTGACCACATCATATATCCAATGGTTGGGATAGTTCCTGGGCATCCTGTAATATACTAGATATAAAAAGTATGCAGAACATAAATAAAATTCTAGAAATGGAAAAATAACAGTAATATAACCAGCGTAATCTCCACAATAATACAAAAATGATATAAGAACAACAACAGAAATAGCACTTTGATTCAGAGAGGAATGTTCATGGGGCTCTTTGAGGGGGAAACCTCCAGTCGAGTATTGCTCTATTACAATAATCTCCAAGCTAAGGTTATCATAATCCTCGACTCCTATTTATACTAAAAACAAGCATCTAAAGGAAGATCCTTCTAGAAGAGGAAGCTTCTATTAGGTCTTCTTACATCTGCCTTATTCTATTTTATTGAAAGGCCTTATTAATATTGAACTTTATTACAACTAAATATATTGTTCTACCTATGTGTGTTCCAAGACCCTAACATGTCTGCCCCCTTAAAAACAACCTTGTCCTCAAGGCTTGAGATGAGGAAATTGTTGTAGAATGGTACCTGGTTCCCAAGTGGCGTCTGTTGGGGTTGTATCTTTCCACTGTACTAGCACTTCCTTGATGGTTCTCTGACATAGGCAATGCTCACGCTGGTCCAACACTACTTCTAGGTGTAGCCAAATGGATCCTTCTTCAGCTAACTCTGGAAGGTTGGTTTGAATTTGGCACTTAGCTCCAATCACCTTCTTTAAGCATGAAACATGAAAAAAAAGATGTAGCTTTGAATGTCTAGGCAAATATAACTAATAGGCTACTTGTCCCACACACTTGAGAATGGTATAAGGACCATACAATTTGGGCGCTATCTTCTGAAAATGCACAGCCTTGAGGGAATCTTTCCTGTAAGGTTGCAGTAGAAGAAACACCCGATCCCCTTCTGCAAATTGACGTTCAGAGCAACCTTGATATTCTTGTTCCTTCAAGTGATTCTGTTCCATGACCAAATTCTATTTGAGGGTACAAAGAATATCCTCTCAAGATGTAAGTGGCCCTCATGAGTTCTAAAGGCAGTCTTGGGAATGTCTACCTCTTTCATACGTATCTGGTGGTAGCTCAAACGAAGATCAAGTTTAGTGAAGAATTGGGTGCCACTCAATTCATCCAAGAGGTCATCAATGACAGGAATGGGGAATTTGTCTTTGATGGTAAGTTTGTTGAGGGAATGGAAGTTAGGAACCTTGTTTATTCAAGACCATGAACAGAGGATAAGAGTAGGGGCTCATACTAGGGTGGATAACGCTTGCATTAAGGAGTTTCTGGACTATTTTCTCAATTTCATTTTTTTGGGAAAAGGGGTGATGATACGGATGGATATTGGGAGGAAGGATTTTGGGTACATGGGGAATGCAATGATCATGAACACCACATGAAGGAGGGAGTCCTTGGGGAGTGGAAAAGACCAATTGATGTTTAGAAAGGATGGCTTGGAGGTCTTGCAGGACCGAGGGTGTCTATGTTGCTTTTATGGCATGGAGTTGGGTGATAACACCAGAATGACCTTTTTTGAGCATCTTTTCCATGCGATGGGAACTAATGATCTCCGGTGAACGAATGGTGATGACTTGGAACTTATATTAGTGGCCCTCCTAGTTGAATTGCATGGTTAAGTCTTTAAAATCCATGAGAATGGGACCCAAAGTCCTTAGCCAGTCTGCACCCAACACAATGTCACAACCTCCCATGTTGATAGCAAACATATGGTATTTTAGGTGGTAGTCACTAATTTGGAGATAGACATTTTCACAATTCCCTCCACATTTTATGGAACCACCATTGCCAATCATGATTTGGAAATTATTGACGGCATGGATGTAGCAATGATTTTCTTGGGCAATGTGGTGATGAATAAAATTATGGGTGCTACCACTATCAACCAGAATGATGACCTTTCAATGCTTGATGTAACCGATCAGCTTGAGGGTTTGGGGAGCAGAGAAGCCAGTGAGAGCATTGAGGGAAATGACTAGTTCTACTTTGGGAGGGTCTGAGGGAGGGGTTATGTCAGTGGATTTAGGTGACTCAGACACAAAGGGAGTTTCTACATCCTCTTCTGAGATATCCTCGGAGATGGACATAAAAATATTTTTTTCTTTACACTTGTGGCCTGGGAAATATTTGTCATCATAGTTATAACAAAGGCCTTTGATTTGGTGTTCATCCATTTCATCCCGGATCAATTTTTGGATCTTTAGTGGAGCAGAGGGAGTAGTGGGAGTTACTGGTTTAGGGTGAGGGATAAAGGAGGGTTTTCGATTTTGAGAAGATACAACCTGTTGTGCTTCTTTAGCTTTTTTAGTAGCCTCCACCCAAATCTGAGGCCTAGCCATGAGGACATGGGCCTAAATCTCATCCTTGAGGCCACTGATAAAACACTCTCAGAAAAAATCATCAGACATGCCCTCTGTCCGAAAATCCAGGCACTCAAAGGCAACTATAAAGTCTTCCACTATTCTTGATTGTTTCAACTTTTTCAAATGACCCAAATGGTTGGTGTCAGTGTCAAAGAATTCATAAAGATCTGCCACAAAGTGTGTCCAAGCAATATACCCTTGACGAGAAGCTTTTCTCCATTTCCACCATTGCCAATGTTCTTGATCTAGATGGAGAACACCATACGAGAGTTTGGCCAAATCATTGGTAATGCCGTATAAAGATAAATAATGTTCCATTTCGGTTACCCAACCAATGGGGTCTGAGCCATCAAATTTGGTCACATCCACCCGTGGAAGGCATAGGTCACGTTGAAAGTGATGGTGCTGAAAGTAATGGGAATGAGAGGAATGTTCACCTTCAGTCTTTAGAGGTGTGTCAGAGGAAGGGTCATCTGTAGGGATATGAATCTTGGTGCAGAGTGACGAAAAGACATATTCAAGCTGGGTGGTCAGTTCTTCCTTGATTTCCTCCATTGAGGACTGCATGGTTGTATTGATGGCGACAACATTGGCACTGAGGTGTTTCACTTCTTGTTGGGTCTCGGTGAGACTAGATTGCAAGGTATTGAAGCAAGCTTCCAAGTCTTGCTACAAGTATGGGCCATGAGGATGAGGGAACCGAAAAGGGGCGGGTGGGGTCAAAATATTTTCTGAAAAATGATATGTATGAAAGTGATAAGGGAGAAGAGATGAAGCCAATGGGATAGGTCTCAAATAATGGTGAAAAAAATTTCAGACTTTTTTTTTTACACCTATGGAGTTATACTCTAGTTTGAAGAATACTACAATGATGAGATGCCCAAATGTTTAACTAGGAAGAAATGTGTAGTGATTTGGAAACCTGAACACAGATGCGCGGCAATAGATCTTGTCTGTTTAAATTTGTTTATGTTTCTGTCCCCAAGGGTTAGGTATTCAAGGGTTTTCCCTGTGCTATAGATCTTTGATATACGTGAAGGGTCCAACAGTAGTACTCGGCCCAATATCTCAGGGCACTAACTAAGGAGGATAGACCGTACCCTTATCCATACTACCTGACTACCCAGGTACTAGAGAGTATCTTCCCAAGTGTTTTTCTCGGTGACACTATAAAAGTCAGGTAGGCGATCGATTTATCTAAAGAGGGCTTCAGGAAATCTAGGCTGATCCGTACATAGGTGTTGTCTGATGTGCTACCACTCGAAGGGGTACCAACATGGGTTACAAGGGTGGCCAATAGATGCACACTTAAGATCCACTTGTATTTCCTGCATGTATGAATCCCTCAACTGCAGGTTTATGGGTGTAATGACAGATCTCTGCGGCTTAAAGATGCTGTAATAAATCTCTACACTGAAAAACAATTTACCCACAATTTCTGCCAAGGAAAGTGCTCTGATACCACTTGTAATATACCAGATATAAAAAGTATACAGAACATAAATAAAATGCTAGAAATGGAAAAATAACAATAATATAACCAGCATAATCTCCACAATAACACATAAATGATATAAGAACAACAACAGAAATATCACTTTGATTCAGAGAGCAATGTTCACGGGCCTCTTCGAGGGGGCAACCTCTAGTCGAGGAGTGCTCTATTACAATAATCTCCAAGCTAGGGTTCTCATACCCTCGACTCCTATTTATACTAAAAAGAAGCATCTAGAGGAAGATCCTTCTAGAAGCAAAAGCTTCTATTAGGTATTCTTACATCTGCCTTATTCTATTTTATTGAAAGGCCTTATTAATATTGACCTTTATTACATCCGAATATATTGTTCTACCTATGTGCAGGTTAGGACCCTAACACATCCTCAGATATATGGACTAGATTAACTTCAGGCTCCAAGACTTCAGAGGATTTGTCTCCCTTATGATGAATACCAAAGTTCTCCCAACTCACAAATACTGAAGGAGTCAAGGATTTAACACCTACACTCCTTCTCCAAATCCAACGGTCTATGAAAGACCTTGGGTCCTCCCAAACAGATATCTTTCACTTGTCTTTCCAAACAAAAGTATCTTCCCTTTCAAGACTTAAATCTCACTATCCTTCCCGAGTTTCATCAGTTCTGAAGGAATTAGGCTTTGACGCGTGCTTTTCACTCTTTCTTCTGAGCTTAACAAAACTCCTTTTTCCTAGGAGACTCAAAACAGTTGGGAGTATCGACATGCATACAAGGAAACCGTGTCAAAGGTCGACGAACTCATAGTTCATTTTCTTAAACTTGATCCACTATAGGGCTCGAGCATTTACATATACAAACCATATAGTTCCTTACTTTCTTAACTACACAATCAATAAAAGATAAATGGATACAATCTAGTCATCAAGCAAACATGCACATTCCTGCAACATTCATAGCATATCCAACTTTAATGTACAGTTACAGTTCAATTACACAGGATATGATAATACTTATCTATTATAGGTTTCAATTGACTAACTGACTATGGGTGTCTACCTTTCCACCCAAGCATAGGCTCAGAGGCATTTATTCTTATCACTCTGGACACCTTCGTGCCAAGCCATGATATCACTAGGGAATTTATGTCAATTCTCAAAGGTCCTTTCTCTTTCAAATCTTATGTGAGGTTTATCATATGCTTCCTCAACATCAAGATCGCGACCTTCTGCTCAGGTCCCAATCTCCACTGGAGAGCTCCCTGTGTCCTCTTGTCTTCCCTTTTTTATTCTTTTCATGCCTTGCACGCACATCCTTCCTTGAGAAGGTTATACTTCCTATATTGTTCCTTACGTCAGAAGGAAACTTAGGTCAGTCATGGTTTGCATGTACCTGTGGTACTTTAGGTTGACCTTCTGTAGCTAGACCATGCTTCCATTCATGGGGGTGGTTGATGGTTCAACCACCGGTCCTTTATTCATTAATTGTTTCCTCCTTGGGAACCAGAGGATATTTGTTATCCTCAATAAGGGAAATTTGGGGTGATTCGATATAATGAACCCTCTCTTATAGTTTTCACATTATTTCCTATAGTCATATCATGGCTAGTACTTTCAAGGCTTCACCCCCATAGTCAGTTGTTTGTAATTCAAAAAATAATACATTTACATTTTTCCCATTCCATAGCATGGTGATTATGATTAATGATTAATTACAAGCTGGGGGAAACAGGGGTGTTACAATCCCCTCCCCCTTAAAAGGAACACCATCCTCGATGTTCTTTCTCAGTAACACCTGTGAATCCTTTATCATTCCACTACTTCAGAATTCTTGATCCTCTTTCTTAGTCAGGTCCTTGTCAGCCTCTTGGCATTCTTCGTCTGCCTTCAAAAAATTCTTGGAAAACAAGCACATTAATCATAGTCTCATGCAAAAACATTTTAGTGTTGTTCAAAATTCAAGAGGAAAATCTCATAATCTAGCACAATACTTATCTTTGTAGTTCATAGATTTGCATCCACATCGATGTCTTTTTATCTTGGCTCATTGTTTTTCCTTGACATACCCATTGTGTGGATGATCCCTATCAATAGTTTATAAGAATTATCAAAGTCTCCTCTTCCTTGTGGTAACTCACCCTCTAGGCCCAGGATTAGGTATTCCCTTTTCTGCTATATAGTCCCTCAGGCGATCCATATTTCCTTTCCAAGGATCACTCGCACAAGAAGAGTTACAAAGACTTCATTGAGCCTTATATTCGAGGTTCCCCTCAGACTTGATATTCCGAGGCATCCCTCCAACTTGTGTTACCTCAACACAACATATTCCAAGCGATCATGGCTTACCACGGGGTTCTCATTGCTCAACAGTAGCCATTTTTCATGTTTTCAGTTTGACAACCTTCATCTGTCCTTTTTGGAAATATATTTTATTCTCACCTGTATCACAGGTATACAAAAATTCATGAGACATCATCATAAGTTTTGAATTTCAAAATTTTATTGCAAATCTATCACGTACAGATTTCCAATTCCACATTTTGTTTTTCTAGGTTTGTTCCACATAGGGAACTGATTCACAAGCATGGGAATTTTCTCCCCATAGAAGTTTATCTTAGCATGCAATTGGTATTCCTTATGGGCTTATAATACTACCATATCCAAGACTCTTTCATCCTGCAATTCATTCTTTACATAGCCAAACAAACTGTTAGTTTCTCATGTTTATATATATATATATATATATATATATATATATATATATATATATATGCTCACCACATTTAAAATGTTATCATAACCTTTCTTAACTTGTGCATTCTAATAGTTGCATCGCATCTATATAAACATGGAAGGAAACATTATCCCTTACCTATGCATCATTTCAGCCTACCAAATTTTCAAAATGTAATTTAGATGTCAATACTTTAATGAATGTGCCAACATTCGTGTCCACATTCATACCCAATGCACCCTTGCATTGATTTCAATTTTTCCACACTTTATGAAAAGAACTTTTCCCTTTTTTTTTGGAGCTTAGCCAAGCTCTTCACCATATGGCTTATTCATCTTCGTTCATTATTACAATCGGACCATGCTTCCTACTATAGGTTTATCATGATCCCAAGTCGGCACATATGAAACTATAAGTTTCCCTTGAATGCACCCAATCATTCTTTATTCGTTAGTAACCAAGGTTCCCACACTCGTGGCCACCCAAATTTTATTTTCTTTGAAACCCATACAATGTAAGTAAAATTTCGGAAGGTCCTCCTTCCTCAATGGAAGGTCCATTGTCTTCCCTTTATGCAAACATGCATTTCCTCGAAGAAATTCCATGCAATGTGCTAACTATGAGCACCTTTATTCCCATAGAACCAGTCCACGTGACCACAATCTAAAGAAAAGTGCTAAACTCTATATTCCTTGACTGGCCCAGAGGAACTCCATTTTCTCTCCATGCGACCGAGAGATATGACCTCACCTCTATTCTTTTCAGGCATTATCCTTTCATCTCCTGTATCCAGGCACTATGATCCTGACTTAATCCCTTGTCTGCAAATCAATTGTGTAGATCCATCTTCCCCCAAATCCAACGACGGTAAGGGATTGTGGAACCTCAACTAGCTCATGGTTTAACTCTCCTCCCTATCACCACAATGAATACGGGTCATTTGATCTACAATCAGATCCCAAAATCAAAACAAAGCTATATTGAGTTTAAATTACGGTTACAGGTCTCGACGTTAACCTGTGTCCAAATGCAATCTCTGCAATGATCACAGGTCATCGATCTTAGCCCTCGATCAATTTTAAACCACATGATTTCCAGATAATAATAATTCCAGCACAAAAGTGTTTGGCAGAGAATTCAGAGCTTCGATTTTCTAAATTCAATCACAAAACCCAATCAAATTACGAGTTTACGCAGCATTAGCGCATGGATTCCTTGTAGGTTCACCCCCGATCGTTCACAGTTTGGCAGTTTACAGTGATTGTGGAACCCCAATATGCTCACTTTTTAGTGGAGAGTTCAACCTCCACAATCTGAAAAGTTCTCACTCGACTCTTTTAATCATGGTCGTTGATCCTCCACCTCGACGAGATCAATGGTGGTGGTTGATTGTGGACCGTGAACTAGTGCGTTCATTTATTTTTCTTTCTCATTCCGTAATGATCCCCAAACGACGATTTAACTGGATGATTGGTGTTTGATCTGTTAACCCCAGTGGATATTGAAGTTGATCTGACGACTAATATCGGTTTTCTCTCTGATGAATGACTCGCATTCATCTCCTCTATCAAGTCCTTGATTAACCTAATTTGATCAGAGTTTTATTCATGAATGATACTCTTACTTAGGTATCCATGGAATACAACTACCTTTCAAAATTTTGTGCATAACATTAAGATAATAAAACATTTACAGACATGTCCTAGCATATCTTTATGCACTTCATCACATTATCCTTAATGTTTCCATGAGTGCAACACAAACAGATATCGATTGTTTCTACAATGATACAACCATCATCACTATGGTTTCAAAACCTTTACCTTCATGAGCGTACCAACTTTCTCATCCCAGCGAAAACATAATACTTAGCAAGAAAATAATTGAGGGCTCTCCCCTTCTTCCAATTCTTTCTACACTGCCTAGGAATTTTCAGTCCAATTGAGTTCTCTCTAAGGCCTCACTGCCTTTTCTTAACATGGATTCAACCAATTCTATTTAGTCAAACATACTCATTTATTAGTCTTTTATTCATTACATGATGTTTTTCAAAATGTAATCTGGGATTCTTATATATATATATATATATATATATATATAATCTTGTATCTCATTGTTGAATTCTCAGTAGTTATTAAGGTTGTGACTTTGTCCTCCTGGCAGATTCTTCACATAGTTCCTCCACAAGGAACTCCCTCAGCATGCAACTTCCTTATTGCATATGCATCACTATATTTGATGGCCTCAACCTTGAGTTAGTGTCAATTTTTTACCAAATATTCCATAATGAATATAAACATACATCTTTGTCATGCATCCAAATTATGTATCCACATGTATTTTGGTTTTGTTAACTTACATCCATGATGTACTTAACTATATGCATAGCCATAATACCGTGTGTATTTTCCATGGGTATATTTCATAGCCTACATACATCTCTACTTTAAAATCAGTCAACTCATGATTGTTCAAAATCATTCTTAGGTGATCCTCAAGGCATAATCATTTGCATATTATCCTGACAATAGACCATCCTTGCTCATTTACTCTTTCATTTATTTATGCTAGCCTTTCCTGGAGAAATGGAGTACATTCCCCTTAAGCTATCATTCAAAGAAGAACTTCCATGACTCTTCAGAATGGAGTCAAACATGCATCCATGGTATTCTTTCAATCTTGGCAAGTGCAATGCTTGTCTCTCATTTCACTCATTTAGGAAGTCACTTCGTGCCTTTAGTATACCTATACTCTTACATCGTACATGTTCATCACTTGAACATTTAATATATTTTATACCTAATTGGTATTAATATCAGTCTTCATGTTAAGAAGCCTCACAATGCATTAACCCATGCATTCAAACACATACAAACCTAGACAAACATTCATCATGCAAGCTCATTGCTTGCACCCTTTCCGTGTCATACATGCACATTGACATATTAGACTTCTAGATCCTCCTCCAAGGATATTTATTTCATCCTTATGACAAGCCTCATAGGGACACTCAAAACTGAGCTTCCCTCTCAGTTGAGAGCTTGTATTCATTCAAAAGATATCCACCTGGCAGTTTAACAGACATAGTCATAACTATGTTTCCCTTTTTTTGTGATAATAGCTAGCAAGAAAACACTATTGCCTCAAATTTCATGAAAAAATATCCCACTCATAAATACATTCTGGGAAATTATAACCATGCCAAAGGTGATAAAACAACCAAACTAGCTTTCAATTGGTCTGGATCAGCATACCTTCTGATCAAGGAAATCCTTTTCTAGATTCCCTTCACTAGGGCCCAACTATATCTGTTGATTAAGGTTGGTTGTCATTGATGTCAACCCATGAAGAAAGACACGTAGAAAAAAGGTTTGGGTAATGGACCCAATAGTGTTTGATGTAAATATGACTCATTAATTGTTTTTCATGTTTGATAATAAGTAAATATGGATGAACTCCAAAGTGGTCCCTTTATGGTGAAAGCTCTCATGGGAAGAAGCTTTGTGGAGTAAGAGAACCCATGCTTAATTGTGGAATAATGAGATGAAGGAAAGTGAATTTTTTAGGGAAAATATCCTAGATGGGTAGTTCTTGTCATGTCATTTCTGGTGGTATGTGGAATGTCACATAATTCCTCACTGTTAGAGAGTTATGGCCATGAGAAGTTGGAGACCCCAGGTTTGGGTAATGAACCCAAGTTTGTTTGATGGGTAACGGTATGAGTTATGATATATTTTCAAATAATACTATTCTATATGGATAGTACATGTTATGCCATTTCGGGTGGTATGTAGAACGTCACATAACTCCTCACGGTTTGAGAGTTATGGCCTTATGAAGATGGAGGACCCTCATATGTCATCTAGAAGCCCCAAAAGGTCAAAGTAATCAAAGTGGTTTAAGAGATTTTAAAAGGTAAATAATAAATTGAAGTGATGAGTGTATTATAATTCAAAGTGACTACAAAATAAATTATTTCAATAATAATTTTAATGGAGAAATTAGAAGTGGACCCAACCCTAAAATAAGGAAAGTGGGGCCAAGTG
>ML796938.1:38448-51100 GCA_009831015.1 Picea engelmannii | reverse complement strand
GGTGCATGGTTGATGCACTTGTTTATGGTACAGGTTGATTACAGGTTGGTGCATGGTTGATGCACTTGTTTATGGTACATGTTGATTACAGGTTGGTGCATGGTTGATGCACTTTTTTGTGGTACAGGTTGATTACAGGTTGAAGTACAAGTTGATGCATGGTTGATGCATGGTTCAGATTTATTGGTACAGGTTTATAGTGGTATATCTCACAGTGATAGTGTGACAGTGATTCCATAATTCTACTTCTACTTCAGGGTGGTAGGATGGGGCAAGGAAAGGTGGTTGTAGCCACCTTCTAGTTGTAGCTGGAGAACATTGGGGGTTGTAGCCTCCTTCTGGTTGTAGCCAGAGATTTGGGGAGTTGGAGCTTCCCTCAGGTTGTAGCCTAAGAAACTAGGGGGTTGGAGCCTCCTTCCAGTTGCAGCTGGAAAACAAAGGAAGTTGGTGCTTCCAATGAATGTAATTCTTCAATACATATAAGAAAAAACATTCTATGGTTTTCTCCCGATTTGGGTTTCCACGTAAAACAATGGTGTACTGTGTATGTGTGTGATTGTTTATTTATTACTGCTCATTATTGGATAATAATTCTACATTGATATAACATTTGAAGAAAAAGGATTATAATTACGCTATTACTGATTCACCCCCCCTCTTAGTAATCCAACAATATCTATATGGCTACCATCCACCACTAGATGTCAATCTGACCAATTGGGCTTCTAGAAGTTCCCCAACACTTCATTTACCACATTTAGGATCAACATTTAATCATCCATTTTACCTTAATTATAATAAAATTTTAATGTCTAATAACATTTGGACTATTCCCTTAAAGCCGAAATGCAATTTCAAGTTATGTTACTTACTAAGTATTCTAGTTCAGAAATATAGAGTATCTTTAGGTCATAATCAGTCTTAATCATTACACCTAGAATTCTTCCTTCTATTCAGCAACAGTCAGGGACGGAGGCCACTCTCCTCCTCCAAGAAGAATTATGGAAGATTAGTTTCCTATCCACCAAGCATGTGAGGTTGTTATGATTTCTCACTCAATAACTCTATATTTCTATAGCTTTGTTTATCAGCTTGATTAGAAAAACCTTGCCCAACAATTCCTTTACCCAGAAAAAAAAATAATATATATATATATATATATATATATCTTAGTTCCCTTCAAAACCCGAGATCTGCACATGCTCTCCCTTTTCAAAGAATTGTTACTAGACTCATTCCTCTTATCGTGAGGGATTATACACATATACAAGTTTTAACCCTTCATTAAAGAAGTAATTATTACTGCTGTGAATCCTTTCCATCCATTCACATCCAAGTCTTTCTATTAGTGGCCATCAACATAATCCCACTCTTGTAGGATCATCTATCATTTCCCAAAGAAATGATAGGCTTCCTTTTCCACATACTAGCATGATTCAATCTCATTGGATAAAATCCCAACTGCATTTTAATCTGCATCCTTCTACTTAAGGAATTTATGCAGAAAATTTATGTTTGGTAGTAATAGTCTCCACGGGTTAATATTAGCATTGGTAACCAAATATTATGATTGTACAATAGCACGTACATTTACACATTGAAGTTAGCTTCTTTATTTTGAAATGCTAGCAACACATAGTGCATATTTCCAAAACATCTATAAACAATAGCAGGTTTCATTCCTCTCTTTCATAGAGGTTTGAATAAACCTATTAGGAATGCAGTAATATAGGGTGTTACCCCTTAAGGTCCTCCAAAAATATTTTCATACGAATCATGCATGAGCCCAAGCAAGCCAAGTGTTGAGGTCATGCTCTGATACCAATTTGTAACAAACCCGACCCCTAAGTATCTTTCCTAAGAATGGGGAATCAAAATGTTTCTCTTCTTAACATCTCAAATACTCTGTCTGAGGTATTCATCCTCTTCTTCTTACTCGTAGTGTTATAATGGTTGTTACTAGGCTCAAATCCAAGATTTGGATTGCAAGTTATGGCTTCCCAAAGTTCTTCAGGCATTCAATGGTTGAGGGCCACATGGCATCCACGTGAATCCACCTCACACATATTGTCTCCAATTTCCTTCATCCATAGTGGAATTTCACCCACCGTCCGATCCCATGACTGGACTCAATCTTTGTCTAACTCGCAGGCATATAACACATAGGGCAGAAGGAATTTGGACACTTTGATGCTTCGTCTCTTTGGTGTTAAACACCTCCTTATTATCTACGCACAAGACCTTCTGGAGTCCCAAATTCCCAAAGTCTTGTAAGCCTTCCACGTGGTCTGACCTTCGAGCCTTTTGGGTCCCTCTATTATGCTACACCCAAAATCCTCTGTAGTCCCCAAGTCCCAAACTCCTGGAGTTCCGGTCACTTCACCAACCACTTTGGCTAGGCAGGAATGTACCAGGATATGAGACATAGAAGGGCTAGGGGTGACACATGTCACGTTCCAATAGGAAAATAGGGTCTACAAAAAGCACAGATCGAGATGACACATGGAACACCAATCATGGGTCCACATCACCCTGGTGCATCATCTTGCCACATCACAATAGACTGACAGCCTTCTAACATCCCTCAAATATCATGGTTGAGATTCGACCATGTGGATCCATAGATCCACAACTAACGTTACTTTGCGACTCCAGCCTTTGGGAGTTTTGCAATGCAAACTCCTCTTTTCTCCCAGAGTTGGTTAGCGTCAGGATAACCACATCATAGATACAATGATTGGGATAGTTCTTGGGAATCCTCAGATATACAACCCATATTAACTTCGGGCTCCAAGAATTCAAAGGATCTGTATCCCTTATGACGAATACCAAAGTTCGTCGAACTCGCGAAGACTGAAGAAGTGAAGGAGTTAACACCTATGCTCCTTCTCCAAATCCAACGGTCGTGACAGACATTGGGTCCTCCCAAATGGATCTCGTTCACTCGTCTTTCCAAATGAAAGGATCTTCCCTTTTGAGACTTAAATCTCGCTACCCTTCCTATGTTTCATCAGTTCTTAAGGACTTAGGCACTCGCACATATTTTTCACTCTTTCTCCTAAGCTTAACAAACTCCTTTTCCCCAGGAGACTCAAAACAACTGGGAGTATCGACATGCATACAGGGAAACTATGTCCAAGGTTGATGAACTCACAATTCACTTGCTTAAACTTAAGCCACTACAGGGCTTGATCATTTACATATAAAAACCATATAGTTCCTTACTTTCTTAACTACACAATCAAGAAAAGATAAAGGGATACAATCTAGTCATCAAGAAAACATGCACATTCCTGCAACATTCATAGAATATCCAACTTTAATCTACATTTGCAATTCAATTACACAGGATATGAGAATACTTATGTATTAAAGGTTGCAACCAACTAACTGACTATGGGTGTCTGCCTTTCCACCCAACCATAGGCTCAGAGGAATTTATTCTTAGCGCTCTGTCCACCCTCGTGCCAAGCCATGATATTACTAGGGAATTTATGCCAATTCTCAAAGGTCCTCTCTCTTTCATAGCTTCTGTGAGGTTTATTATATGCTTCATCGACATCAAGCTCGTGACCTTCTTCTCAAGTCCCATTCTCCACTAGAGATCTCCCCATTTCCTCTTCTCTTCCCTTTTTTATTCTTTTCATGCCTTGCACGCACATCCTTCCTTGAGAAGGCTATCCTTCCTATCCTATTCCTTTTGTTAGAAGGAAACTCGGTTCATTCTGGGTCTTCAGGACCTTGTGGTACTTTGAGCTGACCTTCTGCAACTATACCATGATTCCATTCATGGGGGTGGTTGATGTTTCAACCACCGGTCCTTTCTTCATTAACTGATTCCTCCTTGGGAACCAAAGGAGGTTTGTTATCCTCAACAAGGGAAATTTGGGTTCATTTGATATAATAAAACCTCTCTTACAGTTTTCACATTCTTTCCTCTAGTGATATCATGGCCAGTACTTTCAAGGCTTCACCCCCACAGTCAGTTGTTTGCAATTCAAACAATAATACATTTACATGTTTCCCATGCCATAGCATGGTGATTATGATTAATGATTAATTATAGGCTTGGGGAAACATGGGTGTTACACCATTATTGATCTGTTTTGGTAAATAATAAAATATCAAAGTAAATGCTAATTTTTGAAAAAGGGAAATATTGATTCACCCCCCCCCCCCTCTCAGTATTTCCAACAATTGGTATTAGAGCGAGTGCCTTCAGCACAATCTAACAACTGGAAGGTAGATCCTAAAGATGGATAATGAATAGGGAATGTCTATCAACAAAGCACCATTTTTCAGTGGAGGTGGCTATGCTCTATGGAAAATAAGAACGAAAAACTTCATGTTGGCTCTTGGTTTTGATATCTAGAAATTTGTTGTAGATGGTTACACTGCACCAACTGCTCCACCCACAGATGTTGTGGGAAAGAAAATCTGCAATGACAACTCAAGAGTAGTTAATGCAATTCTATGAAGGTTGACAAATTATGTATGTGTGAAGGTTATGCATTGTAAGTCAGGGAAATAAATCTGGGAAAAATTGGAGGTTGTATATGAAGGATATAGAAAAGTCAGGGAAGCCAAACTACAAACCTATAGAACTCAGTTTGAAAATCTGAAAATGCAAGAACAAGAGAACATTGTTCAATACTTTCATAGGGTAGATGAAGTGGTTAATTCAATCAGAGCAGGAGGAGAATAACTTATAGATAAACCTATTTTTCAAAAGATCCTAAGGTCATTACTTGTGACATATGATGCCAAGATTTATACAATTGAAGATAGGCTAGAACTTAACAAACTCACAGTTGATCAACTTCATGGAATTTTTCTAGCACATGAGATGAGAACAGGGAACGAAAAATCATAAAAATATGAAACATCATTTAATGCATCTAAAGAAAAGAAGAAATGGGAACATATGTCTCATGAAGACCAGTTAGACATATCAGATGTAGAAGTGGCCAACTTTATAAAGAAACTCCAAAAAGGATTTGGAAAATATAAAGGAAAGTTACCTTTCAAATGTTTCAATTGTGGTAGAATTGGAAACTTTTCTAATAAATGTCCCTATCCCAAGAAGGAGGAGAATGATGAAGAATCCCAAAACCATAGAAACCAATACAAGAAGAAATTTTATAAGGAAAAAAAAAAACTTCTACTCCAAAGAAGACATCAACTCTTCAGACATGAATGAAGATGAAGATTCAGAGCTTATATTTATGGGAATGAACACTCAAAATAGCGATGTATATGATGAATAAAACTCTGAATTTGAAGGAGAAGTAAACCTAGAAGAAGAACTGATTAGTGTTCTAAAGGAATTAAAAAAGTGTAAAAAGAAGAACAAGTTATTGAGGGCACAACTTCAATAATTTGAAGAATCACATCAATCAAGAGAAACAGATGCATCAAGAACCATCAAAAAATCAGAACAGATCATTTGTGATTTGAAGTCCTGACTCATACAAGCTAAAATAATTGAAGAATTCATTTCAAAACAACTTAGTTATAAAAATGAGTATGTTAGAAACTAGAAGCTGAGATTAAGTTGCTAAAAAGTGAACTTGAAAAAGAAAAGAAGATATCAAAATTTGAAAATAGTTCAAAAATCTTGGATGAAATTCTCAGTAGTCAGATGTCACCAAAAAACAAGATTGGTTTGGGATACACCCAAGACTCAACCACTACATCACAAGGATCATCCAAAAGGCCAATCAATTATGCTGATGCTATAAAAATATCCTTAAGAAGAGAAGAAAATAAGGAAAGATGATACCATTGAAAAATGTTCCACATAAACATAAATCAACACTCCCTACTAGAGTAAAAGATGACAAGAAAAATACAATCACCAGAAGAAATCCCCCTAATAAATAACTATTTATTGGATATTGTTGTTCTTGCAATATTTTTCGACATAAGGCGGTACACTGAAAATCTTATGGACAATACAATCGTAGAAATTTCCAAATATATAAGAACAATAAGTACAATACAGAGAAGAGAAACTATAACTCATTTTCGCCTTTGCAAAACTTCAATATTGAATGCCAAATATGCAACAACTATGGCCATAAAACTAGAGAATGTAGATTACCAATGTGATCCTGGAAGATAAGAAACTCTAATAAACAAAATAAGAAGATATGGAAAAGAAAATATGAATTACAAATTAAGAAAAATGATTTATCTAAAGTTGATGAAGTTAATAGTAGAAGAATGGTGAGTAAAGACTCTAATAAAAAATATAAAACTCAAAGTTTTGCATATAAAATGAATGAAGCTAAAGAAAGGAGGCTTCCTAAAGAAGAACATGACACAATTGTAGTTCTTGATGATTTCCTACAAATCAATAGTCCACTACCCAATAAGAGAGAAATAGAAAAACAAAAATCTAAAGAAGAAGATGAAGAAGTTTTTTTTACACAAAATAGTGATGATGATGATGAATCTTCAATAGTAGACCAATGAGAAGAATTGAGTGATGATGATATCAGAAGTTTTCCATTGTTATTCTAATGATCCACTAAAACTCCTTCTCAAAAATTAGAAACAAATAAGGGAAGGTGTTATCGGACTAATCGTTAAGTGCGGACACAAATAGATCTCCCTAACTTCCACAAGAAACTAGAACAAAATAGAACAAAATACATACTTTGCCTTAAAATTCATTGTCATATAAACTAATTTAGTGAGGTACAAGTGACATACCTTTTAAACGATGCTTGATCCTCGTTAGTGTCGTCCTTTTAGCTCCTTATTTGGGTTTGCAAAATGGTAATCCTATCTAAGAATCACAAACCAACAAAGAGGGAAAACAAAGATATATATATATATATATATTCTATTGAAGTCTATGTATAAGATCAAAGAATTATACAATAGAAGATGAGATGCTTTTATAGGGAAGAAATGTATTATTGTATTAAATTAAATGGAAAGTGGAGAATACAACCCATGCCTTGATGTTGCAAGGTCCCCTTTCAATGGCTCTTTTCTTCAACACACACACCTTTGCTTCAATTCCTAAATGAAGAAGATCCACAATCTGACTTGAAGAACTAAAGCAAAGCTCTCAAGCATAATCTGGAGTAGAACTCTCCTTGCAAATCTTAGCTTATTCAACCTTAGCCATTTCAATAAGAGATCCCTCTTTATATAGTGTGAAATAAATATGGATGAGGATATTAGGATATTCCCACTAAATCAGAGAAGCGAGTAAGATCAAAACCAATTGGAAGCCACCTCATCTTCTGGAAGATTCCCTTCTAGAATATTTGTGAATTTTGACTTTTCCTATGCTTTAAGCATCGTCGCACCCTATGCACAAGCATAATGTGACAACATCATAGTCCATTTTTAGGGAATAGTGTAACTATCAAGCATCATCGTACCCCATGCATATAGTAGGGTGTGATGACCTTTCTTGTTATGGTTTTTGAAAGAGGAAAGCCAACCACATTTCTCGTGGAGAAAGTCTCTTTTAATATTTTCAGGGAACATGAACACATGTTGTCAATTAATCATTAAGGTGACCAAAATAATGTGTAACAGAATGCCCCCCAAAGTATGAAGCTGGAACTTGTGACAACTGAAATGCTTTGTAGAATGCGTGTGTCAAAAACAAGGAGCGTATCGATCGGGAACCTGCAAACAATCAAACATCTGCATAATAAAATACCATTTTCTGAGGTAGGAATTCCCATGCTCAGACTACACGTGACTCTAATCATAAGTGTCAAGTGATTCATGGCTACTAAACATACATTGTGGATCCATTTCATCATGATTCAACATAGACACTAGGAATACACTGTGGATCTATGCTCTAAAAGAATTCAAACTTGGACATATCCACGAGACATATAGAGTGGATCTATATGTCAGTACAAATTTATGAATAATTCGTTGCAACCTGGACCAAAATGATAAGATCCAGTTTCTTCATTTCCATTGTCTCTAAGTACGAATCTATCCATGTGATTACAGGTGTCGAAGTCAAACATGGTATAAACCACTTGATTACAGGTTGTTAATGAAAACCGTTAACAAGCGCAAGGGAAATCACCATTGATGTCAATGACTCCCAAGTTACTCTAGTACAATCCAACGAATTTGAATAAATGAGTTGAAGTCAAACACGCGATGGAATCTTCTAATCAGGGGTCAATGATGTGAACCCACTATTGAAAGCAAAGAAACCTGCCATTGAGGCATGTAGGATCTAAGGTACTAAATGATTTATAAGTCTTGTTCATGGATAATGAGTTGAAGTCAATGGGAAAAGATGCATCATAGGATGGCCTTGATGTATCCCCCATAAATGACACAAAATATGTAACATATTTGAAGTAGATCAGGGTATGAAGTGATTTGGAACTGACATAGAGAAGACCGACATGGTATAAAATTTATAACTGCAGATGGTCAACTTGATAGAAGGATTGTTTAGGTTGGATTTATCCTGAACACATGAAAGACACAACAATTGTCTTGGCATCATTGACTCAAGGAGGACCCAACAGATGAACTTGTGTATGTTCAAACGAGAGGCAAATGGATTTCCCAACCTGGATATAATGATGAAGATGGGTTTTATGTTCAAAAGAGACTAATACTACCACGAACACAAATATGCAATCTTGAGGAGGATAACATATGATTGTATATGTAAGCTCATCCTTTGGATGAGTCCCTCGGAGTATGTTTAAGGAACCTAAGAAGGAGTGGTTTGATCCCATATGGGTCTTTCGATGTTTGTTTCATGAGTCTGGAAAACGAAATCTCGGGGGTTTTTCAATTTTAAAGAGTTTGAAAAACACTTAAAGAGAACTCATCGGACGTTTTCTTCAAATACATTTATGAGAAAGAAAAGAACAAGGTCACTCGACCATCTTTTCATGTTTAGGGAGCTTGAAAAGAGCTCAAAGGATACTCCATAGGTTTTTTTTTTTGTATTACCAATTCGAGTTCAAAAAAATGACAAAAGACAACTCGATTACATTCTCATGATTTCATGAGCATGAGAAAGAATTAAGACTCTGCTCGTAGGTTTTCTTGAAAAACCCTAAAAGGATCTGTACATAATAAAAATATGCAAAAACAAATCAAAAAGGGGTGGACCCTTGTTCCAACATCTCATCTCTAGATATTTTAGTTTGCAAAAATCAACACTTCTCTATGTTGTTAATACTTTAGGGCATGAATAAAATATAAAAATAATATAATTTTGCAAATAAAAAGTGGCAAAAAAGAATAAAATAGGCCTAAAACACCATTTTACCATTTCATTTGCAAATTTATCCAAATAGTGCTCCAAAGCCCTTTTTCTCCCTAAATTTCAACTGTCGATTGTGGAGCATGTGGTGGATCATTTTGTGAAGCGTCTCCATCCAACAGGTAATCTTATTTTCCTTCATCTTTTCATGGTTTCAAAATTTGTTTTCATTGGTTAAATTTGTGTGTTGGGTCGATTTTTTTGGGCTACATGTGCATTGCGATTGTCGCAGGTTCCCTATATCGTGAAGTGTGACGATATTGCATTGTCGTAGGTGACTCTATAGGCAGGGTGTGAAGACGTCTCTCGATGTGAATGCGCAACCCTTCGACGACCGCAACCAAAAATTTAAAAAGATAAACCTAACTAGAAAAACCCCCAAGAAATAATTTTTATGTTTCTAACTTTATTTTAATGTTCCTTGGCAATATTTCCTTGGTCAAGATGCTCGAGTAGCATGAGAGAGAGCATAAAGAAGATGATTATTTCATCGAGAATGAACCGCAGATAGTTATGGCTCTAAGGAAATGTGGGTTATTAAACTTTTTCAGGATTCAGGGCATGAGAGCCCAATTGAGGCTACTAGAGTATTTGGTTCACATGTGGGATGTGAACGAACATGCATTTTGCATGAGCGTCCATACACTCACAACATATATAGAGGATATCTATTTCCTAATAGGGTTTTCGCACCATGGTTCATGGGTATTTCTCACAAGCAACAAGGGTGGAGGTGAACCTATGGATTACTATGTTCTCCACCATTATTGTTATAACCCTAATTTGCACCATACATGCTTACCTGGCATCAGGCCATCTTAGATCCCTTCTTTGCCAAAGAACTGTTGAACAACTCTTTAAAAAACCTCTTTTATAAGGTCCCACACGCCCTACTCCATTATTTCATGCGTGTACATGCTAACTGACCTAAAACAGCCATGTGGACTGACAAAAGCACAAAAAAAGGAAAGTTGTCGACGGAACACACAGCTTTGGGTGAGTTAACTGAAACTCACGGCCATGCATGGCCGAGGGTTCATCCAAATACCTAGCTTTTTCTAGCCTATAAAAGAAGGGCTAGGGGTCCCATTTGGAAGGGGGAAAAAAGAGAGTAAAGAAACTCTGCCCAATTGCATATTCCCATTGTCCCAACCCTTTAGGCATCCTTGTGCAAGAAGAGATACAAAGCAAAGAAGTTCGAGGAAATTTGAAGAGGAGCCCAGGATCAGGATTTGAAAAGCAGTGGCCGATCTCGACATTGTAAGTTGATTCATTAAAGTTAATAATAAAGAAATTATTTTCCCGTCCCACTATATGAGTTCTTCATAGTTTAGTAAATATATGTTTGAATCTCTAACCCATTAGTCTATAGTTAAAATGCATGTGTAGTTTGCTTCTTGTTTTGTACATAGGTCAATCTCGAGAGGATAGTTGCCAACAAGTGATCAAGCGTGAAGGAGGATTGACATCGAACATCCGAAACAAGGTATGTTGGTCTAACCATGTATTTGTTGAAAAGGAATGGGGTTTAAGTCTGGGGATGAAGGTAGAAAGTAGATTTATTTTGGTCATATATGCATGCATAAGATAACCCTATTTGCTAGTCCGTAAGGGGATTTCCCTCACAATAGAATTGGTGACCATACTGGGGAAGTCTCTAGGGTTCCTGAAATTTTATTGTTTGGGTAGTTTTAAAAGATTAGTTTTCTTGCCTATTTTTTAGTTTCTACAAAGTCTGAGCTAGCAGAGAGTCTGGCTTCCCATACCAGCTGTCTCTGTTATTTGCTTGACTATGTTTTTTTGAGACCCATAGAGGTACACGCGGCTTGTATAAGGTTTGCACACATGTACCCGCACCCTACTCTCTTACAACCTGCGTGTAAACGCTAGCTGAAGAAGTAGCAGTAGCGTGTAGAGTCTAGAAATTTTTTGAGGCAATCATCCTCTTCCCTATCAGAATCAGAAATTCTCAAGGGTTTTCTAGAATTATTTCTAAGTCTTGGTTGTTTGCAGTCTTGTCCCAGATTGGTTTGTTTTACAAATTTTTTCCTTACATTGTTTTCTTTTTCTGTTAAACAGAGTGCCCAAGCCTTCAAGAGATCTTGGTTCTCAATATCAGTGGTCTCTTCCTGGTTTGGATTGTCTGTTGTTATTTTATTTTTTTCAGAGTTTTAGAGATACACACGGCCTGTAGAAGGTCAACCCGCATGTACATGCCCTCTGGCTCTATACAGCTTGCGTGTGCAGGATAGTTTTTGTTGAGGGTAAGGCAGTCATCCTTTCCCTTGATCAGAGTTATACCTCTAAGGTTTTTGAATCTCTATCTCAGTCAGTAGCTTAGGATTAATCTTAACCTTAGCTTGCTTTTTCTCATTTAAAAGTTGTCATAAAAAAGAATTTTTTAGGGTTTTTAGACAAGTGTGAGAGTAATTTTTTAAGTTGCTAGTGTGTGATTTCTTGAAGTGATTCTTTGCGATCTGCGATTAGGCCAGAATTTTTTTTCTTGTTTTTTTACTTGTTGGTATTTTTCCTTTTTTCTTTATCAGCAATTAAATAAATAAAAAAAATCTCTCTCATTTTCGTGTTTGGTTGAAGAATGTGATTCTGCATTATTAACTAGGGAAAAGTATTTTATTTCATAATTTCTTTACAGTTTACTTAGATCATAAGTAGCTCGTAGTCGAGTGAAATTCCTTTTGAGTTTGCTGTCCAAAAACTTAGAAAAATAAAAATAAAAATTGAAAAGTCGTTGAAATTTTGCATTAAGTGAAAGTTTTTGTTTCCATCTTTTTATTCATTTTTACTTTCGTATTTTACACATCATCAGTTTCACTTTCATACCCATTGACATAAGACAAGCCATAAAATTAACGCTAAATCTAAAATTTATTAGACTTTTATGTTTGTAGGGTTAACCAACTAGTTCAAGATTAGGGCCTTGGATTAGGTTGGAGAGGAAACTCTTCAAGGCCATTACAATCAAACATTGGAGTCTGAGTTAGGGAGTGTCTAAGTCTAGTATTGTGAAATTTATCTGGGGCCCCCCTCTAACACAAGGGATAAACATGAGGTCACGTGTGGAAAGGTAGCGGAGATAACCCCTCCAAAGCTAGACCAATCGTAGTGGAGAACACATATAGAGGGCTTGTTTTGGGATTCTGTCGATTGCATTTTCCATGGGGCTTTGTGGGTATTGTGTTAAGAACCAAACATCAATATAGCATATAAAAACCTCAGGAAAAGTACTCAACCCCTTGAAAAAGAGATAATTTTAGATAATAAGCCTCTTCGAGGGGGCAACCTCCTTTTACCCCACTTAAATGTTCAAGTACAAGATGATTCAAAATGAAAATGTCTCCTTGGTATATA
>ML796938.1:14096-34652 GCA_009831015.1 Picea engelmannii | reverse complement strand
AGTCCAAGTAGGATTTTCTGGAGGCTTATTTGGTGTAGAAGTTCCCTTTTTGGGTGGCATGTTGGCCAAGTATCACTTTTGAACCTTGATTTTGAGGTGGTTCTACTAGACAATATTTATTCTGTTGTATCTCCCAATTTTTGTCCCTTCTAGGTATGAAACTTTATCTTATGTATTTCTCTGATATTTATTCTCTGCAATTCCACAGGTCTGATCAAAATTGGATGTGCCAAGTGGAATTTATGGTAGCTTCCCCACAACTTACCGATTTTTGGCCTTTCCAGGAGATCTCACTTGTATAGTGTTCCCCACACAAAATAATTGATATAAAATTCTTAACCTCACACCCAAAATACTACAGACTGTCCATGATCCAATGCAACCAGTCCCATGCAATTTGGATACTCTAGCAAGAATTTATGATTGTTTTACCTGGAACACCTTCTTGAGACTAGGCAATAGGACTAGTTAGATACCCTATCTTACATAGGGTGTATCTACAACTTTAATATGACCCAAAAGCTGAACTATTTAGCACATATACATTACCAATTTATGTAAATTTCCTCTAGAGTTCAGGGTCTGAAACGTTACATACAATTTTGTATAGCAAAAATTCTGTAATGACTCATTTCAGGATGATTCCAGAACCCTATCTTGTACAGGCTGTATCTCCGAAAGTATAAGGCCTCAGGAGCTGAATTTTGAACCCAACGTACCTTGATCCGTCTTCTAAATATCCTCCACGCCATTCCTTCTGAAACGTTGTAGAAAAAAAGTTATAGTGAAAATTCCACGGTGTCTCAGATGTAGCAGCGAAACCCCAAGACCTTGAGCTCTAATGCCATATGTTAAGAACCAAACATCAATATAGCATATAAAAACCTCAGGAAAAGTACTCAATGCCTTGAAAAAGAGATAATTTCAGATAATAAGCCTCTTCTAGGGGGCAACCTCCTTTTACCCGACTTAAATTTTCAAGTACAAGATGATTCAAAATGAAAATGTCTCCTTGGTATATATAGGAGACTAGGAGGTATAATTACAAATAATGGCCTAAAGCCGACATAAATAAAATAACATTACTAATCTAAATTACAACTAATGGCCTAAAGCCGACATAAATTAAATAGCATTACTAATCTAATATGCCCCAATTAAGGGGTAATGAGCCGATATTAGGGCTTAACATCTTTAATCCATTCAAGGTCCTCAATTGTCTTCCAGACCACTTTCTTTCGATACCCTTGAAAGGTTTAAGGCTCGATACTCTGCTCATTGTGGTCTACCCGACTTTCGACTGTACCTGCCTGGTGACTATTCGAGCGCTGGAAACCTAGTTGCCTATCTTTTTAAGGGACATACACAGGTGACTGCGGGGGTATACCATGGTACCTAGGACAGACATCGAGCCACGCTTTGCAGAGTATACCCAGAGGGTGCTTCCTTGTTCGATTTTCACTTGCACCGGTAAGTTTCTCTAGTGTTGGTTGTTGTAACTGTTCTTCCAATTAATTTAGTGTTTGCATGTCTTATATTCTAGGGACTTTATTAGTGTGTGTTACTTTTGAACGTTTAGACTACTCTAGAGTGTCTTTGATCTTATCACATAGTGGAGGATCACAAGCTCTGTCGGTCACGAAGGCTTCTTGGCCTGCCGCCAGTTACATTGGAGCCACCCCCACCACCACTAAGGTGAAAGCTAGACCAACAAGGGTCTTTTGAAGCAACCGGGTCACAAGAAATTGTGCCTGAACAAAATCCAGAGGAATCAACCGTTTTAGACCTTGGAGCACAATATTTTGGTCTGGTTGAAACATCCACCACTGATCTTTCGGCACCCATAATCGTACCGATTCATCCTTACTTATACCAGACAGTGTTGCATGCAGCAATGGAAACAAATGTTGTTACTCCTTGCGGGAATTCTTCAATCCACACTACTGTTGTCACCACAGGAGAATTTCCACCTCCTAACCCACCGTCACCGGTCTGAGCCACCATGGTCTCAACCACCACTACATCGCACAGTGGTCCGATCCCTTCTTTCGTGGCAGCCACAACCCCTTTCACACCAAGTGAGACAGGCTCTCCGTTCTCATATGGGGTGCCTAGTTTGGGTACAAGTCCTATACTTTCCTACTCCACTTTGCAGACTTCAGGTCTAGTGGAAGGGATCTCTAGTGCTCCTCTACAAGGTCACATCGGGGGCACTCCTGCTCCTTTTAATGCTTTCCCTTATGGAGGAGATCATATACCTCCTTCGTCCCCTTCACTCGGTGGCTCGCATCAGCAATCCGTCGGGAAACCTACACACCATAGTTTATTTGGAGCGGGGAGTCAAGGACCACCTTCGCATAGTATGCTGGTAGGTTTGACACCGTCTTCTTTGATAGGAATGTTTGGTAACAACGCCTTCTTGTCAGCCACCTTCCCGACTGGGGGAAATCCCATTTTTGGACAACCTATTCCTATGCAGGGTAATATTCGTGCACATGGGGGCAAACCTAGGAACTTCTTCTGCATCAAGGCCTTGGAATTCTTGGCAAGGATCCGTTCCCTCATTCGGAATGTCGGTCTGGGGTAATTCTTTCCATAATAAATCGAACCCTGAACAAGCTACTATGCCTATCCCCATGGGACCAACATGGGGCAACCCTTCCCAAAGTCCTTCGAATGTAATACATGCCCAACCATCTATGTCCTATTTTTGAAATCAATCGATGATGTCTCCACATACGCAAAATCCATATGCTGGCTAGGGCCATGGTTTCTTCCAGAATCCGGGCCAACATCCAAACTTTTCCTGGCAACCTAGTGCCAGTCAAACTCCAGGCCCATTTTTCCCAGGTTATTACCAACAACCCCAACTACCTTTCCTGGAAACCTTGCATTTTCCAGACTTGACAAGGTTGTTGAATGATCCTATTTGTCATGATCCGCGTTGGCCTCCTATGCCGACGAAGTTGCCTTCGGACATCCCAAAGTTCAAATCCAAGCCTAATGAAGATCCATGAGATCGTGTGACTACCTTCCATATTTGGTGCTCATCTTACTCATTGAAAGACAATTCCGTATAGTTGTGATTGTTTCAACGTACTCTCATTGGGAGTGCCGCAAAATGGTACATTGAGCTCGATCGCTCAAGATACTCTTCCTTCAGCGAACTGGCGATGGCTTTCCTAAACCATTTCCAGTTACTTGTGAGATACGACGTTGGCACAAAGCTTCTTTCCAATTTTGAATAGACAACAGCGGACCATATCTCAAATCACATCCGAGAATGAAGATGCCAGAAGAGTTTAATTAAGGTGCCAGTCCCACCAACATTCCTACTTGAGTGGTTCCTTAATTCTTTGGTCCCACAGTTATCCAAAGATGTCGCGACATCAGGAGTATTCTCCGAAGAAGACACCATCATGAGAGCTCAATAATTTGAGCTCATCTATTCTCAGTCTGGCTTATTATACAACATCTTGCCAGATGCACCACGCTCAATACTTGATAAAACTAGACAGAGAGTTGGACCACATGTCGATGGTATGGTTGGTTTAGCACAAACAAATCCTGCTGAGCAATTGATGAAGTAGTTGTAGCAGTTATCTATACAACACACAGTAGCCAGCCAAACTACTACTTTGGCTGCTCCCCCTACCAAAACATTAGAGGTACACACAGTGCAATCGACTAACCCAAAGACCACCCATCAGCCTGAAGGAAAGAAGAAAGAATGAAAGAAGGGTAAGGGGGATAAAAAACCTACCGATAATGCTGGTTGGGCCAACACTGAGAAATGGAAGGTGAGGTACCCATGAAACTTGTGCACGAAAGACCACCTGATCCATCTATGTCCTCCGCTTGCAGAAGCCCAAAAGTTTGTGAAGCTGCAATAGTCTGTTGTGTTGACAAATCCATTTCAACATGGGTAAAATCTAACCCAAGCCTCTGCAAGCACGGAAGGGGGTATCCAAGAACCCTCTCCGTCTTCGAACAACCCCACATCCATGAATGTATATATGGTGAAGGTTGATGCTTTCATATCAACTACAGTGCATGACTATAGTAAACCAAGCACTTCTGAGAAGGGTAAAGAAGTTGAACTCCCATCTCTTCCTCTACAGATTGAGAAGACGTTGGGAGAAACTATGACACACATTCCCAAAGGTGCATTCAAAAAATCTTCTCATAACCCAAACGCAAGGGCTGCCCAGAACTACTCTGTGGTGGAAGATTTATCACAAACCCCTTGTGCGATGTCCACTTTGGAGGTCCTCCAAAGCTGCCCTTCCCAAAGGAAAGCCTTGTTATCTGCTTTAGGATCTACCAAGACTTGTAATCCGGGTACAATCATGCTGGATACAACCGACTTAAAACCTCGTATGACTTACCACATAGAATTTCAGATAGTAGTGAATTATCCCACAAAAACTTTTACTAGGAATATCTTCCGCACGGTGGTTGATGAGGGTGCCTCGACATGCGTTATGTCATCGGCATGTTGGAAGGCCGTTGGCCAACCCATTTTGTCTCCATCACCTACTCTCCTCACCTCTTTCGATGTTCATTCGTTCCGACCACATGGTATCCTTCCTTCTTTTCCCATGCAGTTAGGAGGGAAGACTGTGTGTGTCGAAGTAGAGGTAGTCGATGCCCCCCTCAACTATAACCTTTTGTTAGGAAGGAGTTGGACTTAGTCCATGCAAGCAGTCATTGCTACAGTTTTCAGGGTCTTGTTGTTTCCACATGAGGGCCGGATAGTGACCATCGATCAATTGTCTTTCTCCAGACCTGACCCTGCATTGGGGGCATCCACGGTCCCGATGATTGATAATCCTCAACCAGGTGTCATCAACGTAGGGGTCGTTTTGTGCCCATCTTTGATGGGTACCTTCGATTACCTGCCCCCGCAAGGTGATATCAAGTTTATATCCAATCACTATAAAGTTGATATTTTTCAAGTTTCATCGTTCTGCATGACTTACTTCGACGATCCGTGAATATTTCCTTACCCATTTCCCATGATGGATGGGACAGGGCACCCAGGCATGTCCATGCCCTTGTACACAACTGAAGTAGCGTACTCTTTAGTCTAGCAAGCTTCATCTAGCACTAATCCAACTCCTGCACAAGAGTTCGATCCACTTCTAGAGCCTATTTGGGCTCAGGGTTCTCTCACTGGCACTGATTCATTAGACTTGGTCTTGCCCTCTGACGAAGCAATAATTGAAGAAATGACTAGTCTGTACAAACCCTTGAAAGATATTCATCACAGATCATACTTCCTCCCAGAGTTAAGCCAAATAGAAGCAGGAGAATTCATCATGACTATGATGGGAGATTGGTCTTGTCCTATTGATCTCTTAGCTACCCATGAAGTTTATGCTGAGGGTAATATGGAAACCATCGCTGAAACCATACCGATCAATATCTCCCAAAACCCTGGCATCGTGGAGAATGTTTTCGTTGGAGCTCACTGCTCCCCCGGAGAGATTAAACTCTATACATATCTTTTCAAACAATTTCGTGATGTTTTTTCCTAGTCTTATGAGGAAATACCAGGTATCGATCCAAAAATAGTTGAACATGAAATCACAACGTATCATGATGCCAAGCCTGTTCAGCAGAAGCTTCATCCAATTAATCCTAAGAAAGCAACAACCATTAAGGTTGAGGTTGAGAAATTGCTAAAATCCAGGTTTATCTATCCTATCCATTTGACCCAATGGGTGTCGAACCCCGTGCCGGTCAATAAAAAACAAGGCACGATTCGTGTATGTACCGACTTCCGTGATTTGAACAAGGCATGTCCCAAAGATAATTTCTCCACACCTTTCATCGACCAGATCATTGATGAATGTGCGGGTTGTGAAGTCTTTTCTTTCATGGACGGTTTTTCAGGATATAATCAAATACAAATCAAACCCAAAGACCAACACAAAATGACATTCATCTATCAATGGGGTACATTCGCGTATCGTAAGATGCCTTTCGGTCTCAAAAATGATGGAGCCACCTTTCAGCGGGCCATGTATTTTTCTTTCCATGACTTCAAGCATATAGTTGAGGCCTATTTAGATGATTTGACATCTTGATCTCGCAAGAGAATGAATCATCCCACACACCTTCGACTTATCTTCGAACGTTGTCGCTACTTTCGGATTCTCTTGAATCCAAACAAGTGCAGCTTCTGCATAACGTCAGGACGATTGTTAGGTTTCATAGTGTCAACAACAAGGATCATGGTCGATCCTCTCAAGGTTGAGGCAATAATTCAGTTTCCCCCCCCCATGCACAATCCTTCAACTTCAGAGTCTACAGGGCAAGGCAAATTTTTTAAGATGCTTTATCACTAACTACGCCGAGATCACCAAGGGTTTTATGCGCTTGCTTAAAAAAGATGTTCCATTTTTTTGGGACGATGCTGCTCAATGCTCTTTCGCCACATTGAAACATGCACTCACAACTACCCCTCTGCTTTGGCCACCTAACTATAACAAGGATTTCCTATTATATTTGGTTGTAGCAGAGTCAACCATTGGCATGGTCTTTGTTTAGGAAGATGACTTGTTCTCAGAATATGTCATCTATTACCTGAGCTGAGGCCTTGTAGGACTAGAACTCAATTATTCTCATACCGAAAAACTTGCATTGGCAGCAGTCTGTGTTGTTCAATGGTTCTGTCATTATGTTATGTTTCGCAAGACCACCATTATCATTGTCGTGAATCCATTTCAGTACATGTTGACACAACGGGTAATAGGTGGAAAAATCAGTAGATGGATAGTCATCCTCCAGGAGTTTGACTTGGATTTCGTTTCAGCGAAGTCCAAAAAGTCATTGGTCTTTGCAGAACTTATTTTGGAGCTTCCGGTTGAGTCAGGTGATCTTGTGCCCGAAGAGTCGCCTATTATATGAGATATGTTTTTGATCACCTCGTCGGATCCCTGGTACAAAGATATACTTATCTATCTCCAAACTTTGAAGTGACCCACTACTGCTTCTCGTGATGAGCGTCAATGCATACGCCATCAGGCTAAGAATTATCTCATCCTCGATGATACATTGTATCAGAGAGGTGTAGACTACATCCTATGTCGATGTCTCACTCATGAAGAAGTGGTTATCGTGCTTAATGGTTTCCATACCGAAGCTTGTGGCGGTCATTTTTCTGGGTTGGCGACAGCCCAAAAGATTCTATGAGTAGGTTAATTATGGCTGATCCTTATCAAGGATTGTATCAAATCAGTCAAGAAGTGCCATCCATGCCAAATCTTCTCTTGGAATATGAGGGCACATCCCGCTCCCATGTTTCCTGTCATCACAATTGGTCCCTTCACCAAGTGGGGGATTGATTACACTACATGAAACCCTCCTTCAGCAAGGGGGCACCACTATATCATCGTAGCTGTAGACTACTTCACAAAGTGGGTTGAAGCTATGCCAACGTTTAAATATGATGGAGAGACTGCAACTCTCTTTTTAGTCAATCAGATAATAGTAAGGTTTGGCGTCCCGAGGGAGACTGTCACTGACCATGGAAGTCACTTTCAGAACCAGATGATGATCGAGTTAACGTCAAAGCTTGGGCAACGGAAATAACGTTCATCACCCTACTACCCCCAAGAAAATGGGCAGGTGGAAGCTGTAAACAAAACTCTTAAGACCATTCTATAGCGAACTATCAACTCAGGCAAGTTAAATTGGCATTTGATGTTATGCTCGGCATTATGGGCTTACCGAACATCTGTTAAGACTGCAACTAGTTTCTCACCTTTTCAACTCATTTATAGGCTGGAGGCAGTCTTTCCCATTGAATGTTAGATCCCATCTCTAAAGTTGGTAGTACAATTACTACCAGACACTTCTCCACTTGAAGAACGGTTAGTATACCTTGAGCAGCTCAATGAACAACGTCGTGATGCGGCCCTAGCCAATGAGGCTCAGAAACATAAGGTCAAGTGTCAGTATGATAGGTTTGTTCATCCTTAGATTTTATCTGAAGGCGACCTTGTCCTGGTCTATGGCCAAGATAAGGACCCCTGGGGATAGGAAAATTCAAACCCATGTGGTTCGAACCTTTCATCATAAAAGAGGTTTTAAAAAAGGGCGCTTATTGTTTGGTTTATTTTGAAGGGAATGCTTTGGAGGACACTAGAAATGGGCTCAACCTCAAGAAGTATTACTCATAGGTAGGTCATTGTTGGTAAATTTTTGTAACATATGTATAGTCTTTGTATTATTACTTTTTAGTTTCTTTTAGTGTTATGGACATGATGTTAATGTTATCTTTCATCACTATGGAAGATGTCAAGTGATTTCGAGGTGTTCATTGGGTATGCAAACAGTGCTAGTCAGCACACTTGGAGGCTTTCCTCTGTAGCTTGGGTATTCTTTACACCTCAAGGCCAGTTATTATCTTCCGGAGGTATATGCTTAGGTGACACCACAAATAATTTCGCCGAGTATAGTGCAATTATTGAGTTGCTTCGTGACGTGTTGTCATTGGGTATCTCTCATCTCCGGGTCTATCTCGACACTCAATTGGTTGTGTCTCAGTTAAGAAGAGTATACCGGGTTCATGATCCAACTTTACACCGACGATTCCTTAGGGTACATCTCTTAGAATGAAAATTTGATTATATTACATATTTTCATGTTCCTAGGAGATTAAACCAAGTTACAGATAGTCGAGCTAATCAAATTTTAGATTGGAATATTGCACACATATGAAAGAACATTCACATAAACATGTAAATACATTTTTTGCACACATGATCCATAAGACACAAAAGACCAAAAAAACCATATATAATATCATAAAGTAACCAAAGTACACTGATGGACACAAGCGCCTCAAAAATAGGACCAATAACAAGTCACGGGGATTATGCTCTCAAAAAATATACAAGTAGTGCTCATGGCACGTCAAAATGTCTAGCTAAAGTTAGAGCATGTGGGCCCTGTTATACTGATCCACAACGTTGGCTAAACGCTGAAATAACCGGACCCATGTTTGTGGTGCTCCCACTACATGAGGCTTCATAGATGGTGGAAGGTCCTCAATCTCTTCCATCGGGACCGTGTGAGTGAGCACAGTAAAGTTATGCTCAACTCGTCTCAATACTCTCTCAGCCTCCCCGACTAGAAGATCTCCTGCTACTGTTGGTCCCCCTACGGCAGCAGGTGCGACCCTTGGCCAAGGATGACGCATGTTCCTCGCATAGTCAGCAGGTCACACTGGTCCCACGTCTACACACAATGAACACATATCCATCAAATACTCTGGCATAACAAAAAAAAATGATATATATAACAAAACAACATAAAAATTACATATGTTTAAAACACAAAAAACTACAAAGGTGGAGACTTACCCATCTCCCCTCGCTCCTCACCAGGAGGTACAGGTATCTCAGGGTCTCTCGAGAAATCAATCCCGGCATAGGGGTAATCCTCTATAACTGGGATCTGTCATGGCATCCATGCAAAGAAGTCATCATTGAAGGACTCATTGGTCCTTCCGCCACCCTATCGCGGCAGTAATACTGCCCATCTACACACAGCAGGAAGAGAGGCCTAATGTCCTCATACCACTACTCGAGGACTAAAACTTGGAACTCTCTAAAAAAAAATGAACACAGAATGGTCCCGAACCTAAAGTTCATATGTGTCTGAAAATGAAAATCTGTCATCTGTCTTTTCATACACTCAAGCAATGTCATACTCCAATCAAAAACTTGTGCATTTAAGCACTAGACTACACAGTTCATCTATGCACAGGATGCCTAATGTAGAGCCATAGAACCAGTAATTTTCCCAATAAGAAATACTATCACCTACAACGATAAGTTAGTGATCTTTCTTATGGGAACCTACGTGATCAAGTGGTCTGTATCATCTGTACATTGTAGACCTATCAATTCCACTATGTTATGCGGCCCCGAACGAAAAGTACGAAAGTTGACTGGTTCCCCTCTCCTAGAAAGGCTAGTGAAAAAGTAAATGTCCTTGACCGTGGGAACCAATGACTACCCCTCTAACATGAATGCCTCTGCCTCCAGATGCCAGTAGTCAACCAAGGCATTCAATAGCCTAGGTTGTGCCCACATGAAAGGACATAGAAAAAAATTGAGTAACCCACATTACATCAAAGTAGCCATAGCATTGGGGTCTTCCTCGACCAACTCATTCACCTCTTCATGCTCTCTTTCTCTCCAATGGACATACATCTTTCAAAACACCAAGGTTCGGGAGGGTTAACTCTTGCTTTTTATGCCTTTTTCATTCCATAAGGGGGCCCACGCGGGCTGTACTGATGACAATCACGTGTAAACGCGTGCAGAGTTTACTCTGCCCGAATGTACACATGACCTGTCTAGAGACAGCCCGCATGGACCTAGGGCCGACCTTTTGAAGGTCGACACCCCCCTAAAAAATGAAACCCAATGCAAAAAATAAAGACTTAAAATGCAAGATAAGGGAGTTTTTACTTACTTGGTCCAGACAGAAGTTCGTTTCATCCACTGTAGCTCCCGAAATCACTGCTTTTGACAAAGGGGGTCTTTTGGCTCCAGAGTCAATTTCCAAATCAATAATGGTGATAATGAGCTATCAGCTTCTATTTATAGACTTTTTGGCCTCTTTTGTCACTTTTTTGGCCTCCCTTATCATTTTCTTTATACCAAAATACATTTAGAGTGATTCAAGAGTTGCATAGGAGGTATTTGATCGGATATTGGGACATTTTTTTGGAGTTTTGAGTAATTTTCGACGATCCATGAAAAAAAATAAAAATTTTGAGGATCAACTTGAGCATATAGGTTCAGCTTCTACCCTGACTTTTGTACCTTGTTGTCTTTTTCCTTTTCCATAGGATCAATCCCATTAGGTTGTGACACAGAACCATCATAGCTACCTTAGAAGTGTCACAACTTGGTGGTAGAGATTACAGGAACATGGATGCCCTAGATAGCTCCTAGTTGCATTATGGTATCTATGTTATCTCTAAAACACTGTAGGCTCGAGAGTCCTTGTAGTTTTTCCTAAATAGGAGTTTGAGCCTCATTTTCATGATTCCCCTTCGCTCTTGACCTCACCTTGGACTCCCAAAAAATAACAAGTCTTATTTTAAGCCCTTTTCAGACCCTATAAACATGAAAATATGGACAAGCAATCTTGTGGCCTTTCACGCTCGTTAAACTGAAATTTGAAGTCACGTCTGTCCGGGAGTAGTTTACCCCTTTTTTGGTCCGAACGGTCAACTGTACGAACAAAGGTATACTCTATGGAACTTCGGTTCTCTAGAAGAGTACTCTCAAGTATAATTTTATCCCTTTTTTGGGCCTGAGGGACTAAACTTACGAAGAAGGAACCCCCACGGAGTCCACAGTTAAGCTCTTTTCAGACTCCCTAAAATTGAAAAGATCGTCGAGTGACCTTATTCTTTCACACTCGTTAAACTGGTCTAGAAGAACATTCCTGATGGAGTCCATAGTTAAGATTTTTTCAGACTCCTTAAAAATGAAAAAATGACTGAGTGATCATGTCCTTATCACACTCATTAAAATGGTTTTGAATAGATGACTTGTCGGTGCTAGTTTACCCCTTTTTCGAACAGACTAGACTATGATCGAAAAAGGTACCCCAATGGAGTCTCCTTTTATCATTTTTCAGACTCTCTAAATATGAAAAATCAACGATCTTACCTTCTCTGGGCTCGTTAAACTTACATCAAAGGACGTTACCATTGTGTGTTTTGTTAACCACATTTGCATACCTTATACACCAGCCTTGTAGCACTTTGCTTCTACATCTTAACACCCTTGGCCCCCGAAGGATTTTTCCCGAGTATCATTATTTTGAACATCAGTCTTTTCCTTGTGCCTTGAGCTTGTATGTTTGTCACACTCGTTCCTCCATTGTAACGTAACATTCCTTTATTCTTTTTGCCAAAGTTATTTAAAAAGACAAAAAAAATCAAATATACCCCAAAAAGAGGAAGGGAAAAGTATTTTCTTTTTGGTAGCATAATTAGTTGCCCTTGGATAAAGCACATCTATTCATTTGTTCGTCAACCTTTGGGATGTAGTACGACCTTAGGAAGTTGTTCTCACTACATAGAGTTTTTTCCTCCTCCATTTGGTTATTCTTCCAAACATATGGAGAGTTTGTGTTGCCTCCTGCTTCATAAACTTATGATTAATGCCATGCTGCCTAAGTCTCATCATTTGTCGTGCTATTGTCCAAGGGAGGTTTCTACCAAGCTTGAGTCAGCCCCTCTGCAATTTGTCTCTTTCCCTCATACCCGACCATCCTGAATGTCCAATCAAGTCCTTGTTCAAAATCAATGAAGCCTTCAGTCTGATAATCAAGATTATCTAGTCCATGACCGACGATCCATCGAAGACCTCTGGGTAGTGAAGTCGTACACTCATATTACAATCCTACCTTGAGTTTTGAAGATTTTGAGGTTGTTGCTCGAGCTCTGAAGATCTCATCTCCAGCCATCATGTCGTATCAGCTTCTAGAAGATGGATACTCTATATGTATATATTTTTTTATTTCGAAATGTAGCTCCATTGTGTATTGTTCGCGGCTACACTTTATATAGTTATCTGACATGGATCTATAGTGTATTTGATTGGTAGCCATGATTCTATTTTATCCTGAGCATGGGTATACCCACCTCGGTGAGACATTTGTTATTTTGCAGGTGGCGCCTCCCAGTTCCTGGTCCCTGGGCTCACTTGTTTGACACATCAGTAAAGATTGGTAATGTATTTCGGCCATTAGATACTCTTCTGACCTCACACATTAGGGGGCATCTGTTATAACCCTAATTTGCACCATACATGCTTACCTGGTATCAGGCCATCTCAGATCCCTTCTTTTCCAAAGCACTGTTGAACAGTGCTTTAAAAACCTCTTTTATAAGGTCCCACGCACCCTACTCCATTAATGCACACATGTACATGCTAGCTGACCTAAAACAGCCCGCGTGGATCGACAAAAGCATGAAAAAAGGAAAGTTGTCGATGGAACACACAACTTTGGGTGAGTTAACTGAAACTCCCGGCCATGCATGGCCGAGGGTTCGTCCAAATACCTAGCTTCTTCTAGCCTATAAAAGAAGGGCTAGGGGTCCCATTTGGAAGGGGGGGGAAAGAGAGTAAATAAACTCTGCCCAATTGCATATTCCCATTGTCCCAACCCTTTAGCCATCCTTATGCAAGAAGAGATACAAAGAAAAGAAGTTGGAGGACATTTTAAGAGGAGCCCAGGATCAGGATTCGCAGAGCAGTGGCTGGTCTCGAGATTGTAAGTTGATTCATTAAAGTTAATAATACAAAAATGTTTTTCCCGTCCTGCTATATGAGTTCTTCATAGTTCAGTAAATATATGTTTGAATCTCTAACCCATTATTCTATAGGTAAAATGCATGTGTAGGTTGTTGCTTGTTTTGTACGCAGGTCACTCTCAAGAGGATAGCTTCCATCAAGTGATCAAGCATGAAGGGGGATCGACATCGAACATCCGGAACAAGGTATATTGGTCTAACCATGTATTTGATGAAAAGGAATGGGGTTTAAGTCTAGGGACGAAGGTAGAAAGTATATTTCTTTTGTTCATATCTTCATGCATAAGATAACCCTATTTGCTAGTCCATAAGGGGATTTCCCTCACAACAATTATGTGCCCGATTTCGAAAAAAAATGTCACAAGGTAGCCATTAGAGATGTTCTGAATCTACCATTGTAGACTATCCTTTACACGATTACTCACATGGAAGGGAGTGCATCTCCCCATATGGATTTTCATATCCATTTTCAGTATGCGATAGAGTGCATGGAACCCAGAGTCTTCAACTGGTGTGAGGGGGTCCTGAAAAGCATAAAAAAACAACTTACAAAGTGTTGAAATGAATGGTTGAAGAAATTTGGATATGGGTTTGGTTATCACATATGTTTTTATGGAGGGGGTTCTTCCCTATAAAATATCCCCATGGCGAACAAATGACAAATAGGGGGCTAAAAACCCACTTTTATCGTTTATCTTAAGTTTTTTTCCTGGGCGCATTGTGCTAAGGGGAACGTAGATCTAGACGAATGGGATCTGCGTGCTTAGATCTATGGTGCAAGATCCATATCAAAGCTCCCCCCACCATCCCCCCCAACCCCCCCCAACATTCTACCTTTAACGGGGGGGTCCAAGTTGGTGGTTTTTTAGCATGGGCCCCCCACTATCATGGTGCTTCCTCGTTAACTCAGACACCCACCCTGCTCAAAAACTCTTACCACCTCCCCCCGCCCAAGTAGACCAATTACCACCTCTAATTACTACCCTCATTTCCTGCCAACACCTTTCCTACACTCACTCATCTCTCTGCCCATCATATCCCCTCTTTCCTGTGTCACTTATCACTGTCTGCCATGTGTATCCCATTCCTGCCTCATGTCACATATCCTTCATACCTCCCCCACTTTTTTTGTGACACATGTCTCCCATGTCGCTCCCACCTATGTCGTGGTTGTCCCCACTGCAACCTCCCTTCTGCCTCCATGTCACCTTCCTGTGCCATATCACCCTTGTGCCTTTACATCTCAGCGCTAGCATATTGTTGTCCATGATTTCCCAATCATCATTCCGCTGATGGGTTTTTCCACATGACCACCCATCACCTATTCGAGTCCTCATCAGATCCACCTTTGTCCACATGCATGTCTTCCCTGTAAGCATCCAACAAAGAAAAAAAATTGAAGGAAAGGCTGCCACAACTTCCAAGTGCAGGCGCTGGCTCTGCCCACTCAGATCCCGATGAAACAGTTAATGTAAATGAGGAAGGTGGGTGAGACATCATCTCCTTCTATAAATAGAAGGTTAGAGAGGGACAAATCGTGGAATAATATTTTCAGTCCAGTCTAACAGAGATTGCGTCTGACAGAAGACTGCATGGGCAGTCTAATTAACGTCTACATGCACAACCTGATAGAGAATATCATTAATGCAAAGCTTTGAAAGTATGAAAGGATCACCTTAGGCAGTCGGAGCCAGTTCAGAGTATATGTAGGCATTTTTTCCATTTTGTTTAGTGTCGATGGTAGAGATAAGCTCTTGATTGTAAAGTTTTAATGAAGCCTCTTGTTCTCTGGTTATATGTTTCAAGTTGAGACTTCTTGTTTAATGACAGTCAGCTTTCTTTTCATGTCTATTGCTTATGATACTGAAAGACTCAGGAATGGAGGATCCAGTTGAGTGTTGTAACTGTATTGTGATGTATGTTTGATTGCAGTGTTGTTATAACATTTTCAGTTTCCTAAATTTTTGGATCCAAGAGGATCTTGCATTCGAAGCTTTTCCTCCTTAGGCTACTGGAAGATAGGATGTCCATAGTAGACATTTATGTTTTCTCCTCAAGTTCTTCCTCCTGCTCACCCTTACTTCAACTTATTGTCTGAAGTTAGATCAAGACCTCATCTGCCTGTGCATACCAGCCCCATTTTCTGAGTTAAAGCGATATCATCCTGAGTTTTCATCCATTAGACCCCCCTTTAAATTATTCATTGTGACATAAGAAAATAATGGGTAATGGGATTACCTCTGCTACAATCTAGAGGTGACTTCTACTACTAAGATTTTTGGTGCCGTTGTTGTGGAAGAATTGAAGATTTTCCCTGGGATTGAATGACAAGCTTACTGATTCTGAAGGTGCATCAGAACTCAGTACATTGAAGATTGCAACTGTGAACCTGGAAAATCCATTGTTTCAGTTGTTGCTTCTAGAGGTAGACACACGAGGTCTACCCCACAGCTGCCTCTAGCAACACCTAAAGATAACCCAGAGAAAATTGTCATAAGACGAAATACCCCTCAGGAAGGTACTTTAGTTTTTGAACCAGGTATTTCTGATTATTTTCACCATCCTCATTTAGCAACTCTAATATCTGTTTCTCCTTTTTATGTTATACCATCTACTGGAGTTTCCTGAAGATTAACATTTGGGAGTGTTCCTGTTGATTTCTCCTCTCCTAGTCTGGGATTGGAAGGAGAAATCCTTGCCACTCCTATCTCCCCTGAAGTTGTGCCATGGTTTAGACCCAGGGCCTCAGAATATTTTCTCACTCCAAGTTTTACCACTCCTCCCTCTGTTAGAATTGTTTCTTTTAAAGAGATGGAAACCTATGTTCCCTCAAGCCCTGTATATTTTTTCCCAAATCCTATCATGTTTCCCTTTCCTCCTGTAGGCTCAATTCCACTCTCCCCGGTCCAAACTCCATATCCTCCTGATTCCCCTCCAGCTATCATCCCTATGGAAGGTTTTAATCCCCTAGGAATAGAATGGATACCATAGTGGCTGTGAGATATGCCCCTCTGGTCTTACCTCAACCAATGAATGCTCTCCCTATTGCAAACTACCTGAAATACATGCCCAAATTCACAGGAGAATAAGACATAACTGTTGAAGAACACCTTTTTGCCTTCTACAATTATGCGGATAATCTAAATATTGAAAACAAGGATGTGTGGATGAAAGTCTTTGTTTAGATCCTTGATGGTGAGGCTATAAAGTAATTTAGGGGATTGACCCCTAGATATATTGTTGGTATTGAGGCTTTAGATGATGTTTTCTTGAGACAATGGGGGGATAAAATGAACTTTATGTATTATATCACAGAGTTTGGGTCCCTAAAAATAAAAGAGGAAGAGTCTGTCTCTGACTTCTCCAAAATATTCAACAAAATTTACAATAAGATCCCTGTTGAGATAAAGCCTATAGAATCCTCTGCTAGAATTACTTATGCTAGCGCTTTCGACCCTAATTTTTGCCTCTTGTTAAGAGAGAGAAGAGCTATCTCCTTGGCTCATATGCAGCATGTGGCCCTGGAAGTAGATTCCCATGTATTGGCAGTCGACAGAATTAGAAATAAAACTGATAGAGACAGAGGAAGGGGGAGATCTAAAGCTTCAACCTATGGTACCTCTGCATCCCATCCTCAAGTAGATGAATTGACATAGTTGGTAAAATCTCTTTTTTTAGAGATGGAGAAGATCAAATTTGAAGGGAAGCAGAGTTATAAGAATGCTCAAAATGTTGATAATAGGGGTAATTTCAGAAGACAAAATAATGCCCCTCAATTACTTCCAAGAGATCCCAAAAATAGAGATAGGGTTGATAAGAAAATCCAAACCCCTCTCCAAAATAATCTTGTTGCTGATGTAGAAGGAGAGGAGGAAGATCTTGACCCTAAAATCAATTGTCTTGAAGGCACATCTCCTTTTCCCCATTTAACTCAATCTACATATGAGGAGTCCCTCATGGATAGCCAAATAAACGAGCTAAGTAAAGGGGAGAAGACCAATAGTATTCCCAATAAATATGACCTTAGGTCCAAGAAGAAGGAAGGGAAGTATGACATTCCCAATCATCCTTCTAGAGCAGAGAATCCTCCTAAAGACGTAGCAAATAGAAGCAAGGAAAAGAAAACATAGAACCCCTCACCAATAGCCAAAGGTCCTATCCCAGAAACAAGAGAAATGTTGAAACCCCCTTCCTATTTTATCTTTGAGCATGTGATTCAAAAGATTAGGATCCCTGTACCCCTTTTAGAGCTAGTCAAGCACGAGGATTTCAAGAAATTCCTCTCTAAACAGTTACAGTCTGAGCCTGCATCTCACTCCTCAAGCTCAGTTAATGTTCAGGATGAAAAGATAGCAATCATCCTAGGTCCCTTGATAGAAGATATAGATGATTCACCCCCTCCTTTCTATACATCTATGAACATACATGACAAGGTGATGCATAATTGTTTGATGGAATCAGGGGCTTCTCATAATCTCATGCCCAAATCTATCATGGATGAACTTGGATTAGAAATCAAAAAGACTTACCATGATTTGTACTCTTTCGATTCTAGGAAAGTGCAATGTCTTGGGCTCATCAAAGATATGGTGGTGACCTTGTTTTAGTTTCCCATGAAAAGTGTGGTCATGGATATCATGGTAGTTGATGTTCCTCCCAAGTTTGGCATGCTCTTGTCAAGAACTTGGATAAATATACTTGGGGGAACTTTGCAGATGGACCTAAAATATGATACCATTCCCGTGTTTGGGGGGGGACATAGAAGAATGTACAGAGAAGCTCAGCTGGCCTATATCATTAGTGATGAAAAATACCCCACAAATCATCCTATGTTTTCACTTGATACTAATTTGGGATCCAGCTTATTGCACCTCAATGATGCCCCTGAGCCCCCTCTTGAAATCAAAAAGTAGTCCCTTACTCTTTGTGAAGATTCTCCTTTGATTACCTTTGTTTGGAAAATGTTCTTTGATGGAGCTTCTTCTAGGGAAGGTGTTGGTGTTGGAGTGGTACTTGTTTCACCTATTCAAGAGATTATATTTATATCCTACAAGTTAGAATTTGAAACTACCAACAATGTGGCAGAGTATGAAGCTCTTGTTTTGGGTTTGAGAGCTGCAAAGGACATGGGGATTAAAGAGATATCAATGTTTGGGGATGCTGGGTTAATTGTCCATTAGATCAGAAATATTTATCAAGCCAAGCACCCTCGACTTAGAAGTTACAAAAATGAAGTCTGGAATCTAATTGATAGTTTTTTTTGTCTTTCAACATTTCATTTGTTCCAAGAGAATAAAATGTCATGGTTGATTCTCTGGCTGTTTCAACAAGTAATTTCAGAGTCCCTATGCCACCCAAACTCAGGTAGGATGTAGAAGTAAAGTATAGACCCTCTATACCTGATAATGTCAAGCATTGGAAAGTGTTTGAGGATGATCTTGAAATCAAAAGATTCCTGGAGACTGTTGAGGAATTTTCTGCATTACACATTGATCAAGATCCTAATTCTGAAATAAATCATCATGTTGTTGTTTTTCTGAACAAAATTGCTAATCATCATATTGTCTAGTTGCCCAACAACCATATCCCAAAGGGAATAGTTCCTTTGGAAAGATTATTTGACATAAATTATGTGGAAGTAAAGGGTAAAATTTCAAATGAGGATGTTGATGTAGCTGAGTGCAATATTGGTATAGAGGAGGATCCGAAATTTGTCAAGTTGTCAATCAACTTGTCAAGGGAGCAAAGGGCCGAGCACACTGAGCTATTAAGAGAATTCACTGATGTGTTTGCCTAGACCTATGAAGACCTCAGAACATACGACACAAGTGTCATTGAGCATAATATCCCATTGAAAGAGGAGGCCAAACCATTTAGGCTGAAATTAAGACAAATAAATCCTATGTTGTTGCTTATTATGGAAAGGGAGGTAAAGAAGTTGTTGGATGCCCAAATAATTTTCCCCTTCAGATATTTTAAATAGGTGGCCAACCTAGTCCCAGTAAGGAAGAAGAATGGAGAAACCAAGCTCTGTGTTGATTTTAGGAACCTGAACAGAATCTTTAAGAAGGACAATTACCCTTTTCCAAAGATGGAACACATATTGTAGAGGGTGACATGTGCGTCCAATATTTCCATGATTGATGGATTTTCTGGCTAAAATCATATCTTTGTCTTGCCTGAAGATAGAGAGAATATGACCTTCCCCACTCCTTGGAGCACATTCATGTATGCCAAAATTCCCTTTGGACTAATGAATGCAGGAGAAACCTTCCAATGAGCCATGGACATCGCCTTCATTGGAGAAAGGGATAAATTTGTGGTCATCTATTTGGATGAAATTACAGTTTTCTCCAGGTCTGATAAAGAACATTGTCAACATTTGAGAAAGGTATTCTTGAAATGCATAAGGTTCGGTCTCTCCCTTAATCCCAAAAATTCATTGTTTTCCATGCGAGAGGGAAAAATGTTGGGGCACATAGTATTAGTAGAGGGGGTTAGGATTGATTCAAGTAGGGTAGAAGATATTCAAACCTTGTCACTTCCCAGAACCAAGAAGGAAGTCCAGTCTTTCTTGGGAAAAAATAATTTTCTGAGAAGGTTTGTTTCAATTTTTTTTGAATTGGTAAAGCATATCACAACTATGCTCAGGAAGGGGAATGAAGTAAAATGGACTTCTGAGTCCAGAGAATCCTTCAACCAAATCAAGAAGGCATTGACTGAGGCACCTTCTCTAATCAGTCCTGATTATTCCAAGGATTTTCTAATTTTTTCCTTTACCTCTTTTGACACAGTGGCAATTGTTTTATTGGAAAATAATGTTGAAGGGATGGTGTCAGGCTGCTAAATTGAAGCTTTTAAGTGTCCTGAATCACTAAATTGTCAAACCAGGGTTGGTATACTTCGAGCTGATACACAGTATGTGCAGGCAAGTGTCTAGTCTTTATTTGAATGCTATCCTAAAAATGAAACATGCACCTATTCTGAAAACTTGAATTCTGATGACTAATTCAAAACTGAGCATTTCCTACGAAATCATAAATAGAAGCAAAACATTCTAGTACTCAAAGGCTAAGATTTCTATTTCTATTCAAAAGCACAGTTCTACAAAATCATTCTACCTCTATGTTCAACCATCTACTATCAGCATTTTCGTTTAAGGCATGACACACAGAGTACTGTCTAAACTGCATCCATTC
>ML796937.1:172757-196871 GCA_009831015.1 Picea engelmannii | reverse complement strand
TCGTTTAGGGCCTCAAAATTCCCCCCGAAGTTAAAAACTACTAAAAATAGTAAATTACCAAAATTGCCTGAAAATTGTTTTGGGCCAGTTGGAAAAGATGGGTGGCCACCGATATCCACTTGGATCAATCCTCCCTCCTTAGGAAGCAATGGTCTCCAGGGGAGAGGAAAAAATGTTTGTTGAATCAGAATCTTGGTGAGTTGCTTGCCTTGTTGGAGAAGTCGCGTTGCTTAGTTTGTGGAAGTCTATCACGAACCTGTTGAGGCTGAGCTTGTTCAACAAGTTGAGCTACATGATAGGAAAATGTGCAGAAGGAATTTGTGTGCTTTGATGCAACCTTTTCAACCTGCTTCTATTGGATAGAAGGTGCTTCGGGCGAGGTTGTAGTGGTTGCAGTGTCCTTTTGTTCCCCTTTTGAACAGATTGTGAAGAAGCTTAATTTTGCAGTATGAGATACTACCTTGTGGCATTGTTTAGGTGGAACAATAGTCGGAACTACCTCTGGTATTTTGTAGAGATGACCCCCTAGAGAAACAATGACACTACGGGGTCGAGACTCATAAAGAGCATGGCGTCTCCACATATATGGCTAGCCCAAGAGAACATCAAAGACATCTAGTGGGGAAACATCACATAATACCTCATCCTTGAAGGGCTGGATGTCGTATGACAATCGACACTACTGGCTGACACAAAGATCTCATCCTTGGTGAAGCCACCCGATGTTGTATGGCTGTGGGTGTGGTGTTGTTGACAATCCCAACTGTTTGACGACCTCTGCTGAGATGAGGTTCTTCTGGCTTCCGCTGTAAACAATAAAATGTAGTGGGGTCCCCTTCACCCACATCTGTGAATGAAAAAGGCACTCCCCCTCTTCCGGTTCTATTGGTTCTATTAGCGATAAAAAATGCACTGGTATTTTTGGAGTGTTTTCTCAAATTTTATTTAATACGCTCATTTTTCAGTTTTCTGGACAATGTCATAATTTCCAAATTCTTTATCAAAGCTCCTATTGATCAATTTTGTCCAAACTCTCTAACCAGACCTACAAATAAAATTTTACCCTCTCGAACTAGTTTATTCTTTTGGGTTTGATTTATTCCTAGTTTTCATTGAGTTTCTTTTAAAAGAGGTGTGTGCTTTAAAGTTGTTTAACGTTAGGATATACTTTAAAGCATCCTAAGTCTAATCCTACTTTCAAAATTACATGCCTAAATTCTTATGTCTAAGTCTTGAGTCTTGTCATACCAAACCTATATTCTAGCCTCTCGGGTTTGATGGCTTTGAGCCAAAACTTTAGGGACCCATGGGCCAAGCCGCATGTTCACATTTGCCAATTCCAGGTCTTCATATCCAGTGCGTTCAACACAAATCCTAACTCTCATGTTAAATCTAATTTCAATACCACGTTGAAATCCCAAAGCCCAACACCGTGTCGAGCCTGATACCAACCATTTGGACATATTTTTGGGCTGGTGTTGTTGTGGAGTTGTTCCACATGGCAGATTGAGTGCCAAGTCATGAGGAGGAATCTATTGAATACAAGGGACCAAGAAGTTTTTCAAGTGTGCATGCAGCAAGTCATTATTACCGCACAACACATAAACTTATCACAAGCCAATGCACAAGCCAATACATAAGTCTACAACAACAAGCATTAGTTGGGTGACATATGCATGCCCAGGTGCCTTGGGTTGAGAATAGTTCGAATTTTGGAATTTGACAAGACAAGGATTCTGAGCTCTCTTGTGTCGAGACACAAGTGAATGTGATGATTAAAGAAATTCCTTCATGCATGTTGCATAAGAATTGGATCCAAAATTATTTGACACAGTGGCATGGAAAATCATCATTATTGGGGTATATTGCAGAGAACAACAGGAGATATTCTAAGGAGATTCGTTGCTAGGTATCGGGTCACGAGGAAGAGCTATGAACAAAGAAATTTGCACCAAGCTGCAAGATTTAAGTTTTTCACCGCAAAGCAAACCCTTTGTCAATTTATATAGCGTGCAGATATACAGACAGTGATCTCATCAACAGATCATTAATTTGTTTGAAGGTGTGAAGCATTGAATGGTGCATACATTTTGTTGTCTAAGTGCACAACTAAACTAATGTCATATGCTCGTCATTATGATTTTGTTTTCTGGATCAGCTGTACATTAAAGTTGGGTGCCCTGTGTTTGATGAATTTCTGAAATAGTATATCCATAATTTCAAGTTCCAATCGATTAATATAGATATATTCCTGGCCCTTCTGAAAAAGAATCTTCCTGGAATAATCTCAGACAGTCCTATACAGGTTTGTTGCAAAATGTATTATATCAAAGGTACTTCAGATAAGGAGTCAGAGAACACTGTATACAAAGTTCTTGTTTTATTCAGGTTTATTCAAGGAAAAGATGTTTTTGAAGCATTTTACAAAGGGATATTGCAAAAAAGATTGCTTTAGGAAAAAGTGCATTCATTGATGTAGAAAGGTCAACGAAGCTTGAAGATCCTAGGATATTGTACTTCCTGAACCAGAGCATCAAAAACCCAGAATATGCCTGATTGAAGCCTTTGTATTCAATCATGTTTTCATTAAAAAAGATTGGCCCTGAAGATTGTATATGTGTTGGTTAGGATTAATAAAAATAATGTTTATTGCAGTGTTGGCGACTCCACTGGTATGGAATGAAAAAGATCTTAGCGAAAAGGTATGTTTTTTGTGATTTTTCCAAGATTGTCGGTTTCCCTAATCCAGTACCTAGTAGAGATTAATGGGAAGGTATTATTCCTACATTTAAAGGAGAATATTGGGAGGTTCCAGCTGAACATCTGCTAGATTTCCATGAGTTTATTTGTGAACGTCATATTGTGCACGATGATGTCAAGATCAAGATTTTCAGATTTTCATTGAAAGGAGAAGCCCTTGACTGGTGTAGATATCTTCCAACCACCAATATAAGCTCTTTGAAATTTTTTCATGATGCATTCAATTTGTTCTGTAAAGATGATGTTTTAGCTGATGCCCTTTTTCCAAAATGTTGTCATGAATATAATTTGTTTTGTCAAATTAATGGAGATGAAAAGTATGATTGTGCTGAAAAGTGTGTGGTTGAAGAGGATATTTTTCATAAATATCCAAAGGTTCTAGATGACCTCCATTTGTACATCAAGTTTAATGATACTGTTGACATCATATCAAATGTCCCTGATGTTTCTAATTCGCATAAAAAACAGGTCTTTTCTTTTGAGATCTCAAATAAAAATGAGCAGATTGACAGATTAGCATGTGATGGATTTGAATCTGCAACAAATATTAAGGGCAACCCTCAGCTTTCAAATTTGCAGGCAAAGGAATATTGCATCAATCATGAGGAACATAATTTGCAGAAAGCATCTTATCTTCATAAGGAACATCAAGAGCACTATCTTCCTTTTGAACCCTTTGTTTCAATTTTTGATATAAAGGTTGTTGGTGATGAGGAAGGCAGTGATATAGAAGGTCAAGAACATGTTACTCATTCTCTCTCTGAAATTGTTAGTTGTGATAAGCCAACATATCATCATGATGAATTCAGATTACAGAGATATGGTGAAGGGGAGCAAAAAGGTTCAGTTTTGCAGTTGAGATGGCATTTTTCTCCGACAAAGGTTCAACAGTCCACATTCAGCATCGAGATCAATGAAAGCAATCACCAACATCATTTTAGTCTTCTGTTGGAACAACTTATTGGAGAGGTATTTCTTTGTGACATTTATGAACCTATTGTTGATTATTTGGAATCTATGAGTAGCATGGATGTCAAAACATTTTGTCAGACAAAGATTGTTTTTGGTATCAACTACATTTCTGCATGCTACAGTTTTGTTTACTTTTTGGGTCCAGACCAAGCATGATGTCAATAAATCAGTTTCTTACATGGATTCATTGGAAGCATGACTTCACTTGATAAGAGGCAGTACAATTGGTTAGCGTAGGAGTAAGCAGAAGAATAAGCTCTTCATACGAGCAACTAGATCATTTTCAGTTGATTGATTTCATGAATAAACAAGTAGGTTACAGGCATGCTACTGGTTTTCACATTATCAATTAAAAGGCCAGATGACTCCATGCCCAATGCTAAAGGTGAATAGAACTACTAGGTATTTTTGGAGTGTTTTCTCAACTTTTATTTAATACACACATTTCTCAGTTTTCTGGCCAGCGTCATAATTTCCAAATTCTTTATCAAATCTCCTGTTGATCAATTTTTTCCAAACTCTCTGACCAGACCTGTAAATAAAATTTTACCCACTCGAGCTATTTTATTCTTTTGGGTTTGATTTATTCCTAGTTTTCATTGAGTTTCTTTTAAAAGAGGTGTGTGCTTTAAAGTTTTTTAACCTTAGGATATACTTTAAAGCATCCCAAGTCGAATCCTACTTTCAAAATTACATGCCTAAATTCTTATGTCTAAGTCTTGAGTCTTGTCATACCAAACCTATATTCTAGCCTGTCGGGTTTGATGGCTTTGAGCCAAAACTTTAGGGACCCATGGGCCAAGCCACATGTTCACATATGCCGATTCCAGGTCTGCATATCTAGTGCGTTCAACAAAAATCCTAACTCTCATGTTCAATCTAAGGTCAATAACAAGTTGACATCCCAAATCCCAGCACAGTGTCGAGCCCGATACCAACCACTTGGACATCTTTTTGGGTTGGTGTTGTTGTGGAGTTGTTCCACATGGAAGATTGAGTGCCAAGTCATGAGGAGGAATCTATTGAATACAAGGGACCGAGAAGTTTTTCAAGTGCACAGGCAACAAGTCATTATTACCACGAAACACATAAAATTATCACAAGCCAATGCTCAAGGTAATAAATAATTCTACAACAACAAGCATTAGTTGGGTGACATATGCATGCGCAGGTGCCCTGGGTTGAGAATAGTTCAAATTTTAGAATTTGACAAGTCAGGGATTTTGAGCTCTCTTGTGTCAAGACACAAGGGAATGTGATGATTAAAGAAATTACTTCAAGCGTGTTGCACAAGAGTTGTATGCAAAATTCTTTTTGACAAAGTGGCCTGGAAAATCATCAATATTGGGGTTTATTGCAGAGAACAGTAGGAGATCTTCTGAGTATTTTCATTGCCAGGTATCGAGTCACGAGGAAGAGCTATGACCAAATAAATTTGCGCCAAGCTGCAAGATTTAAGTTTTTCACGGCCAAGCAAATCCTCTGTCAATTTATATAGCGCGCAAATATATAGACAGTGATCTCATCAACAGATCATTAATTTGTTTGAAGGTGTGAATCCTTGAATGGTGCATACATGTTGTTTTCTAAGTGCACAACTAAACTAATGTTATATGTTGGTCATTATGGTTTTGTTTTCTGGATCAGTTGTACATTAAAGTTGGGCACCCTGTGTTTGATGAATTTTTGAAATAGTATATCCATACTTTCAAGTTCCAATCTATTAATATCGATATATTCCTGGACTTTATGAAAAAGAATCTTCCTGGCATAATCTCAGGCAATCCTATATGGGTTTGTTGCAAAATGTATTATATCAAAGGTACTTCGGATAAGGAGTCAGAGAATACTTTAGACAAAGTTCTTGTTTTATTCAGGTTTATTCAAGGAAAAGATGTTTTTTAAGAACTTTACAAAGAAATCTTGAAAAAAATATTGCTTTTGGAAAAAGTGCATTCATTGAGGTAGAAAGGTCAATGAAGCTTGAAGATCCTAGGAGATTGTACTACCTGAACCAGAGCATCAGAAACCCAAAATATTCCTGACTAAAGCCCTTGTATTCAATCATGTTTTCATTAAAAGAGATTATCCCTAATGATGGTATATGTGTTGGTCAGGATTAATAAACATATTGTTCATTGCAGTCTTGGGAATGCCTTTTGTTTCTCATCAAAGTTGCTAGAAGTCGATGCCCATCAAGCATACTCCTATGATGATCACGTCATCATGAAAGTTGAAGCAAAGTGAAATGCAGGACCCAAGACCAAATATTCTATAGTAGTTGAGTTCCCTATCTTCCTTATGCTCTGTTTTCTTCTTGAAAGTTATATATCAAGGATCAATTCACTCAACAACTAAGCGCATCAGCAGGAAAATGAATTTCCATCACAGCAAGTTGAGTATATAGTCCTTGTTCATCATCTCACATGAGATTTTGTGATTTTATAAGCAACATCCTTCAACTTTGGGTGAATCTTGAACACTTGGCAACAATAATTATCGATCAAAGATCAATCCAAATTCCAGATCCACATTCTTAGAAATAGTTCCATCATTTAAAGAAAAAAGAAATCGAGGCACTTCAAGTGATAAAGAATTTCTTGTAAGATAATGATAAATGTTCAAACTATGATTTCGGTGGCTTAGGTAGGCATTCAAAACTATATTTAGCCACCAAAAGCAGATCTTTCAATGGCTTACAGGTTCAAATTTTATCAATTTAGCCACCGAAAGCGCAGAATAGGGCAGAGTGCTCTCAATTTTGCCCAGATCGGGTCTTCTTGTTTCCAGAGCACGTGAGAGTGGCTTTTTATGAAGGATAACAATTAAGGGAATATAAATCATCTTTCTTTTCCAGATTTCGAGGCATATAATAAGACAAGAAGACCAAGTGGAGATTTTTTAATTTTGGCTAAGATATTGCTTAGTTGTCAAAGGGAGATTTTAGTTTTCTTGTCATCACCTTGAAGGTTGTTGAATGTGTAAAAGATTGTTGTAGTTGTCAAAGACATGAAGATTATCCAGATAAAGGTTGACCACATTAACAGGATCTTTTCCTATTTTCATGAATATTGTTTTGATTTTCCATATTTATCATATTTGATCCAATTTTCGTGGATCTAGAAATATTTTGTAAAGGATATAAAGCCAACAAATTTAGAGGAAGGGAGAGAGGTCAAGTATGGAGAGACTGAGGCTACACCATATTGTAATAGACTTTTCATATGATATAATACAGATCACAAGTTCCTCTCATCTCTTGATATCATATTTCCATTTACTTATTTTCCTGTACTTTGATGGTTGTTATTGATTCAAGTTTGTTTTAATTGCTAATGACTGTTATCTCATTAGTCAGTTCATAAGCTTGATCAAATAAGAAATCATTACTATATTTATTCAACCCATCACACTTCTGATCTGGTTGATAAATTTAGAATTCTTCACCCACCAGTTAAGTTACTTGTCTGATATTTAATTCTTGAAAGAATTGTCTCATCTGTTGTATACAATTGACTGTCTTGATACAAATCCAGTAGGTCAGTATTTCCCATTTGATCCAAACACAAAACAAAAAAACAATTACACTTTAAGTTACCAGGCTTCTTCAAGATACAACCTGAGAAGGACTCCTGGAGAGATAACAAATTGGCGTCGTTGTCAGGGAGAGGAGATTGAAGCTCAGCTTCCTTGGGAGACGACAAGATCCAACTTTGATGATAGACAAAGTCTGGACATATTTTTGGTTGTAATCATCTATCTGGTGACTCCATGAAGAACAAATTCAGTGACGATTTCATTGTTCATAAATCTGTTGGTGATTCCACTTGTATGAAATGAACAAGATCTTAGCGAAAAGGTATTTTTTTGTGATTTTTCCAAGATTGTTGGTTTCCATAATCCAGTACCTGGTAGAGATGAATGGGAAGGTATTCTTCCTACATTTAAAGGAGAATATTGGGAGGTTCCAGCTAAACATCTGCTAGATTTCCATGAATTTATTCGTGAACGTCATATTGTGCACGAGGATGTCAATATCAAGCTTTTATGATTTTCATTGAAAGGAGAAGCCCTTGACTGGTGTAGAATCCTTCCAACCGCTAGTATCAGGTCTTTGAAAGTTTTTCATGATGCATTCAATTTKTTCTGTAAAGATGACGTTTCAKATGATGCCCTTTTTCCAGAATGTTGTCATGAATATAATTTGTTTTGTCAAATTAATGGACATGAAAAGTATCATTGTGCTAAAAAGTATGTGGTTGAAGAGGATACTTTTCATAAAGATCCAAAGGTTATAGATGACCTCCATTTTGACATCAAGTTTGTAGATACTATTGACATCATATCAAATGTACATGTTGTTTCTAATTCGCATAAAAACCAGGTCTTTTCTTTTGAGATCTCAGATAAAAATGAGCAGATTGACAGATTAGCATGTGATGGATTTGAATCTACAACAAATATCAAGGGTAGCCCTCAGCTTCCAAATTTGCAGACAAAGGAATATTGCATCAATCATGAGGAAGATAATTTGCATAAATCATATTATCTTCATAAGCAACATCAAATCTTCATAAGCAACATCAAGAGAACTATCTTCCTTTTGAACCCTTTGTTTCGATTTTTGATATAAAGGTTGTTGGTGACGAGGAAGGCAGTGATATAGAAGATCAAGAACATATTACTTCTTCTCTCTCTGAAATTGTTAGTTGTGATAAGCCAGCATATCATCATGATGAATTCAAATTACAGAGATATGGTGAAGGGGAGCAAAAATGTTCAAATCTGTAGTTGAGATGGCATTTTTCTCTGACAAAGGTTGAGCAGTCCACATTCAACATCGAGATTAGTGAAAGAAATCACCAGAATCATTTTAGTCTTCAGTTGGAACAGCTTCTTGGAGAGGTATTTCTTTGTGAAATTTATGACCCTATTGTTGATTATTTGTAATCTATGAGTAGCATGGATGTCAAAACATTTTTGTCAAACGAAGATTGTTTCTGTTATCAACTACATTTCTGCATGCCACAGTTTTGTTTATTTTTCGAGTCCAGACCAAGCATGATGTCAATAAATCAGTTTCTTACATGGCTTCATTGGAAGCATGATTTCACTTGATAAGAGGCARTACAGTTGGTTAGTGTAGGAGTAAGCAGAAGAATAAGCTCTTCATAYGAGCAACTAGATCATTTTCAGTTCATTGATTTCATGAATAAACAAGCAGGTTACAGGCATGCTATAGGTTTTCACATTATCAATTAAAAKGCCAMATGACTCCATTCCCAATGCTAAAGGCGACTGGAACTACTAGGTTCTTGGAAACCTCACAGGGAGGTCTCCATCCCAGTTGGAGCCAGATGTTTGCGATAAAAAATGCATTGGTATTTTTGGAGTGTTTTCTCAACTTTTATTTAATACGCTCATTTCTCAGTTTTCTGGCCAGTATCATAATTTCCAAATTCTGTATCGAAGATCTTATTGATTAATATTTTCCAAACTCTCTGTTGGCCCTTGACCAAGTTTAAGAGTACTTGGTCATACTTGACCACTTTTGGGACTGCGACAACTTGCCAAGGAAGGAGCGCAACGTGAAGGAGAAAATAAAGAAGTGAGACCTATTTTGGGGTCCATTTTAGGGTTTTGGGTTGATGCAACAGGAAAGGGATGTCAGCCCATGGGTTTACCCATGCTTAGGCCCATTTTGTAATATATAAATAGGCAATGTAAATAGGGGAGAAGAAGTATGAAAGGAGATAGTAATGTATTACATCTATGTGATGTATTATTGAAAGCTTAGTGCTAGTAATTGGATCTGTGTGATCAGATGTATCTTAGAGTGCTCTATGCATGATATCAGAGAGATAAGTGCAGGTTGTTATAGTCTAATGATAAAGATCAATGAAGAAGGATCTAGTGAGTTGTGCAGATCTTTTGTCCTATGCAAAGTAAGGGTCACTAGAGCTCTATGTTGTAACTACTTGACCAAGATAATATAAAGAAGACTTTGTGGACGTAGCCCTAGGGTGGGGGTGAACCACAGTAACTGTGTGTATAGTGTTTTGTGTTTTTCTCTTATGTGTTTATCTCTTTCTTGGCTAAGTTCTTGATGTGATTAAGTAGACCTAGTTATGCTCTGTGTCGTTGATGAATGAATGAACATTAGATCTGATATATGAGATTCTTAGTGCTTGATCTGTTGAATCTAACCTATATTTCTGTGGATAAGTATTGAATCGGTCTTAGTATAGTATTCACTACGATTCTCTGTGCCTTCTGCGAAGTATATTAATGAATGTATGCTAAGGAATAATTGATGCTAAGTGCGCTGTAAGAAAGATAATCACATATATGTGTCCCGGCTAAGGTTGTAGACACCTGAGTCTTGCAACCACCCTTGCCTCTACCTCGGGTGAGACTTCATCTTCTTCGCAGGTGTTGCCGAAAGGGACGGTAGTTAGGGATTTGTTGGTGCGCTCTTGAGCGTTGAACCCTTGGTATGCCCCTGTGCTAAAAAATGGTTACGTTGCCAGGAAGATGAAGTCTCACCCGAGGTAGAGGCAGGGGTGGTTGCAAGACTCAGGTGTCTGCAACCTTAGCTGGGACACAGATCTATGATTATCTTTCTTACAATGCACTTAGCATCAGTTATTCCTTAGCATACATTCATTAATATACTTCGTAGAAGGCACAGAGAATCGCAGTGAATACTATACTAAGACTAATTCAGTACTTATCCACATAAATATAGGTTAGATTCAACAGATCAAGCACTAAGCATCTCATATATCAGATATAATGTTCATTCATTCATCAACAACATAGAGCATAACTAGTTCTACTTAATCATATCAAGCACTTAGCCAAGAATGCCATTCAGTCTTCCATGCATACTACACTCATGCATACTACACCTACCGTCTTCCATGCCTACTACACTCATGCATACTACATCTATCGTCTTCCATGCGTACTACATTCAATTGAGGAATTTCATTCAGTCTACACCGTGCATGACACCCAACACTCTTCATAGGTTTCTACCTTTGATGAAATTCAATGTAGATCATCACTTCACCTACATCATAGTGCGTGAAGATGAGCACAAACAACAAATCCATTCATATTACAAGATGATAGAAGATGACCTGGAGGAGATTACCAAGGAATGGTCAGAAGACCTCCTTGTTGCAGCAAACCCCGCAGAGATTTTCGACGTAGATAGCCCTGAAGCTATGCCAGATACACCAAGACCACACAAGACTAAGAAGGATGTGGAAGTTCAAGATATCCACAGCACATCCATGAGGACTGCTTTGCTCTCACCTGTGAAGGGAGGTGATGATGAAGAACTAGGGGGCATAGAAGTTGAATAGAGCAAAGGCGAGGTTACCCCGCCTAGGGATGAGGCTGATCCCTCCAAGAAAAGGAAGATTACTCCACCGAGGCCCTCATCCAGAAAAAAAACTAAGGCCACCCAGACCACGCTTAAGACTACACTTACCTTGGATGATTTTGACTTCTTAATTGCCGTGTTGAATGATGTTTCATTAGAGCTCGTGGAAAAGAAAGAAGCAAAGTAGGAGGAACTATTCCACCAAATCACGGGCGAATTCAAATAAGATTAGCAGGCACTTCAGTCTAGCCAAGAAGTTTCTACAGTGCCATTAATAATGGAAATATCAAGAACAAGCGATGAGCCCACACAGTTACACCAGATCATTGAGAAAGTCAAAGCTCACCTTCGACAAGCTCAAGAAGACATAGTGAAAGCCACCAAGGCTTTGACGCAAGCACAGAGTGCACATGAAGAGCAACGAAGAAAGGAATAACAGTAGCAGCTTGACTTACAAGCCAAATGGGAGGAGGGAAAATCTCAGTTACAGTAGAGCAAGGACCAGTTGCTAGCAGAGCAACTTGAAACACAAGAAAGAGCTCACAAGGCACTGAGCTCTGTGAAGTTCATAGAAGTGAAGATGGAAGATCATCTTCCACAATAGGTGACCTAACTGGAAGCAATAATCCAACAACTTCAATAGCACATCATGGATCTGGAGCTCTGCACCATGCCTGAGACACCCCAAGAGATAACAAATCTAAGAAAGGCCACTACTCGAAGTGCAGTCGACCGATTAAAAACTTTGGCTTCGGAATGTAGGAAACTAAGCACCAGAAGCACCCAAACCTATGAAACCCTCGCAGAGAATCCAAAATTGCAAAAATTGGAGGCACAACTCCACGAAGCATAGCAGCATGCAGATGTGCTACAAGTGCAGCTGAAGTCCCTGACCCTAGTCGGAAGAATGAAGAGGTTCGTAGAGCAACGCACAACCCAACAAAAAGTACACATGTTGCAAAGTAAAGTAATGGATGTCTCTCAGCGACTGCAACCACTCCAAGTGAAGGCATGCCAAGTGTTCGTCGAACTTGAAAGCTAGGGAGCAGAACTCGAATAGGGTGTCATCACTGCATAACAACGCCTGGAAAGACCGCTCAATGACATAGTAATCCAGGAATTTACTGAACAAGAGGTTGTTGCACTGCAGCAGGTCGAAGCCTCTCGAGCCAAGCTTGAGGTGTTCGAAGTAGAATTGGTCAGACCTGAGTGACTCGATATGAGTCACAGGTGAGTGTTGGGGGCCTGTTGGCCCTTGACCAAGTTTAAGAGTACTTGGTCATACTTTACCACTTTTGGGACTGCAATAGCTTGCCAAGGAAGGAGCGCAACGCCAAGCAGAAAATAAGGAAGCAAGACCTATTTTGGGGTCCATTTTAGGGTTTTGGGTTGATGTAACAGGAAAGGGATGTCGGCCCGTAGGTTCACCCACACTTAGGCCCATTTTGTAATATATAAATAGGAAATGTAAATAGGGGATAAGAAGTATGAAAGAAGATAGTAATGTAGTACATCTATGTGATGTATGAATGAAAGCTTAGTGCTAGTAATTGGATCTGTTTGATCGGATGTATCTTAGAGTGCTCTGTGCATGAGATCGAAGAGCTACCTGGAGGTTGTTATAGTCTGATGCTGAAGATCAAGGAAGAAGGATCTAGCGAACTGCGTAGATCTTCTATCCCGTGCAGGGTAAGGGTCACTAGAACTCTATGTTGTAACTTCTTGACCAAGATAATATAAAGAAGACTTTGTGGACGTAGCCCTAGGGTGGGGGTGAACCACGGTAACTATGTGTATAGTGTTTTGTGCTTCTCTCTTATGTGTTTATCTCTTTCTTGGATAAGTGCTTAATGTGATTAAGTAGACCTAGTTATTCTCTGTGTTGTTGATGAATGAATGAACATTAGATCTGATATATGAGATGCTTAGTGCTTGATCTGTTGAATCTAACCTATATTTCTGTGGATAAGAACTGAATCAGTCTTAGTATAGTATTCAATATGATTCTCTATTCCTTCTGCGAAATATATTAATGAATGTATGCTAAGGAATAACTGATGTTAAGTGCGTTGTAAGAAAGATAATCACAGATCTGTGTCCCAGCTAAGGTTGCAGACACATGAGTCTTGCAACCACCCCTGCCTCTACCTCGGGTGAGACTTCATCTTCTTCACAGGTGTTGCCGAAAGGGTCGGTAGTTAGGGATTTGTTGGTGCGCTCTTGAGCATTGAACCCTGGGTCTACCCCTGTGCCAACACTCTCTGACCAGACCTACAAATAAAATTTTACCCTGTCGAACTAGTTTATTATTTTGGGTTTGATTTATTCCTAGTTTTCATTGAGTTTCTTTTAAAAGCGATGTGTTCTTTAAAGTTGTTTAGCCTTAGGATATACTTTAAATCATCCTAAGTCTAATCCTACTTTCAAAATTACATGCCTAAATTCTTATGTCTATCTGGAGTCTTGTCATACCAAACCTATATTCTAGCCTCTCGGGTTTGATGGCTTTGAGCCAAAACTTTAGGGACCCATGGGCCAAGCCACATGTTCACATATGCCAATTCCAAGTCTGCATATCTATTGCATTCAACACAAAGCCTAACTCTCATGTTAAATCTAAGGTCAATACCATGTTGAAATCCCAAATTCCAGCAGAGTGTCGAGCCCGATACCAACCATTTGGACATATTTTTGGGCTGGTGTTGCTGTGGAGTTGTTCCACATGGAAAATTGACTTCCAAGTCATGAAGAACAATCTATTGAATACAAAGGACCGAGAAGTTTTTCAAGTGTGCAGGCAACAAGTCATTATTAACACGAAACACATAAACTTATCACAAGACAACACACAAGCCAATACATAAGTCTACAACAACAAGCATTAGTTGGGTGACATATGCATGTGCAGGTGCCCTGGGTTGAGAATAGTTTGAATTTTGGAGTTTGACAAGTCAGGGATTCTGATCTCTCTTGTGTCGAGACGCAAGTGAATGTGATGATTAAATAAATTCCTTCATGCATGTTGCACAGGAATTGGATCCAAAATTCTTTTTGACACAGTGGCATGGAAAATCATCATTATTGGGGTTGTTTATTGTAGAGAACAACAGGAGATCTTCTGAGGAGTTTCATTGCCAGTTATCAGGTCACGAGGAAGAGCTATGAACAAATAAATTTGTGCCAAGCTGCAAGATTTAAGTTTTTCACTGCCAGGCAAACCCTATGTCAATTTATATAGCGCGTAGATATACAAACAATGATCTCATCAACAGAACATTAATATGTTTGAAGGTGTGAAGCCTTGAATGGTGCATACATGTTGTTGTCTAAGTGCACAACTAAACTAATGGCATTGTTTGTCATTATGGTTTTTTTTTCTAGATCAGCTGTACATTAAAGTTGGGCGCCCTGTGTTTGATGAATTTATAAAATAGTTTATCCATAATTTCAAGTTCCAATCTATTAATATCGATATATTCCTGGCCTTTCTGAAAAAGAATCTTCTTGGCATAATTTCAGGCAGTCCTATACAATTTTGTTGCAAAAATTATTATATCAAAGGTACTTCAGATAAGGAGTCAGAGAATACTATAGACAAAGTTCTTGTTTTATTCAAGTTTATTCAAGGAAAAGGTGTTTTTGAAGCATTTTACAAGGGGATCTTGCAAAAAAGATTGCTTTAGGAAAAAGTGCATTCATTCATGCAGAAAGGTCAACAAAGCTTGAAGATCCTAGGAGATTGTACTACCTGAACAAGAGCATCAGAAACCTAGAATATGCCTGACTGAAGCCCTTGTATCCAATCATGTTTTCATTAAAAGAGAGTAGCCCTGATGATGGTATATGTGTTGGTCATAATCAATATACATACTGTTTATTGCAGTCTTGGGAATGCCTTTTGTTTCTCATCAAAGTTGCTAGAAGTCAATGCCCATCAAGCATACTCCTATGATGATCTAGTCATCATGAAAGCTAAAGCAAAGTGAAAGCCAGGACCCAAGACCAAATATTCTACAGTAGCTAAGTTATGTATCTTTCTTATGCTCCATTTTCTTCTTGAAAGATATATATCAGGGATCAATTCACTCAACAACTAAGTGCATCAGCAAGCAAATGAATTTCCATCACAGCAAGTTGAGTATACAGTCCTTGTTCAATAACTCACACGAGATTTTGTGATTTTATAAGCAGCATCCTTCAACTTGAGGTGAAGCAACATCCTTCAACTTGAGGTGAAGCTTGAACACTTGGCAACAATAATTATCGATCGAAGATCAATCCAAATTATAGATCCACATTCTTAGCAACAATTCAATCATTTAAAGAAAAAAGCAATCGAGGCACTTCAAGTGATAAAGAATTTCTTGTAAGATAATGATAAATGTTCAAACTGTGCTTTCGGTGGCTTAGGAAGGCATTCACAACTGTCTTTAGCCACCAAAAGTAGAGCTTCCGGTGCCTTACAAGTTCAGATTTTAGCTCTTTAGCCACTGAAAGTGCAGAACAGGGCAGAGTGCTCTTAATTTTGGCCAGATCGGGTCTTCTTGTTTCCAGAGCATGTGAGAGTGGTTTTTTATGAAGGATAACAATTAAGGGAATATAAATCATCTTTATTTTCCATATTTCGAGGGATATAATAAGACAAGAAGACCAAGTGGATCTTTTCTATTTTTGGCGAAGATATTGCTTAGTTATCAAAGGAAGATTTTAGCTGCCTTGTCATCACCTTGAAGGTTGTTGAATGTGTCAAATATTGTTGCAGTTGTCGAAGACATGAAGATTATCTAGATAAAGGTTGACCACATTAATAGGATCTTTTCCTATTTTCATGAATATTGTTTTGACTTTCCATATTTAGCATATTTGATCCAGTTTTCTTGGATCTAGAAATCTTTTGTAAAGTCTATAAAGCCAACAACTTTAGATGAAGGGAGAGGGGTCGAGTATGGAGATACTGAGGCTACATCATATTGTAATAGAATTTTCATATGATATAATACAGATCACAAGTTCCTCTCATCTCTTGATGTCATGTTTCCATTTACTTCTTTTCCTGTACTTTGATGGTTGTTATTTATTCAAGTTTGTTTTAACTGCTAATGACTGTTATATCATTAGTCAGTTCATAAGCTTGATTAAATAAGCAATCAGTATTATCTTTATTCAACCCATCACCCTTCTGATCTGGTTTATAAATTTAGAATTCTTCACCCACCAGTTAAGTTACTTGTCTGATATTTAATTCTTGAGAGCATTGTCTCATCTGTTGTATACAATTGACTGTATTGATACAAATCCAGTAGGTCATTATTTCCCATTTGATCCAAACGCAAAACACAAAAACAATTACACTTTAATTTATCAGGCTTCTTCAAGATACAACCTGAGAAGGACTCCTGGAGAGATAACAAATTGGCGCCGTTGTCCGGGAGAGGAGATTGAAGCTCAGCTTCCTTGGGAGACGACAAGATCCAACTTTGATGATAGAAAAATTATGGACATATTTTTGGTTGTAATCATCTATCTGGCAACTCCATGAAGAACAAATTCAGTGACGAATTCATTGTTCAGAAATATGTTGGTGACTCCACTGGTATGAAATGAACAAGATCTTAGCGAAAAGGTATGTTTTTTGTGATTTTTCAAGGATTGTTGGCTTCCCTAATCCAGTACTTGGTAGAGATGAATGGGAAGGTATTCTTGCTACATTTAAAGGAGAATATTGGGAGGTTCTGGCTGAACATCTGCTATATTTTCATGAGTTTATTCGTGAACGTCATATTGTGCACGAGGATGTCAAGATCAATCTTTTCAAATTTTCATTGAAAGGAGAAGCCCTTGACTGGTGTAGATCTCTTCCAACCGCCAGTATTAGCTCTTTGGAATTTTTTCATGATGCATTCAATTTGTTCTGTAAAGATGATGTTTTAGTTGATGTTCTTTTTTCATAATGTTGTCATGAATATAATTTGTTTTGTCAAATTAATGGACATGAAAAGTATGATTGTGCTGAAAAGTGTGTGGTTGAAGAGGATACTTTTCATAAAGATCCAAAGGTTCTAGATGACCTCCATTATGACATCAAGTTTGTAGATATTCTTGACATCATATAAAATGTACCTGTTGTTTCTAATTCGCATAAAAACCAGGTCTTTTCGTTTGAGATCTCACATAAAAATGAGTAGATTGACAGATTAGCATGTGACGAAATTGAATCTACAATAAATATTAAGGGCAGCCCTCAGCTTCCAAATTTGCAGACAAAGGAATATTGCATCAATCACGAGGAAAATAATTTGCAGAAATCATCTTATCTTCATAAGGAACATCAATAGCATTATCTTCCTTTTGAACCCTTTGTTTCAATTTTTGATATAAAGGCTATTGGTGACGAAGAAGGCAATGATATAGAAGATCAAGAACATATTACTTCTTCTCTATTTGAAATTGTTAGTTGTGATAAGCCAGCATATCATCATGATGAATTCATATTACAGAGATATGGTGAAGGGAAGAAAAACGGTTCAGATCTGCAGTTGAGATGGCATTTTGCTCCGACAAAGGTTGAGCAGTCCACATCCAGCATCGAGATCAGTGAAAGTAATCACCAGCATCATTTTAGTCTTCATTTGGAACAACTTCTTGGAGAGGTATTTATTTGTGACATTTATGAACCTATTGTTGATTATTTGGAATCTATGAGTAGCATGGATGTCAAAACATTTTTTTCAGACGAAGATTGTTTATGTTATCAACTACATTTCTCCATGCTACAATTTTGTTTATTTTTCGGGTCCAGACCAAGCATGATGTCAATAAATCAGTTTCTTACATGGCTTCATTGGAAGCATGATTTCACTTGATAAGAGGCAATACAGTTGGTTAGCGTAGGAGTAAGCAGAAGAATAAGCTCTTCATACGAGCAACTAGATCATTTTCAGTTCATTGATTTCATGAATAAACAAGTAGGTTATAGGCATGCTACAGGTTTTCACATTATCAATTAAAAGGCCAGATGACTCCATGCCCAACGCTAAAGGMGACTAGAACTACTAGGTTATTGGAAGCTTCACAGGAAGGTCTCCATCCTAGTTGGAGCCAGATGTTAGCGATAAAAAATGCATTGGTATTTTTGGAGTGTTTTCTCAACTTTTATTTAATACCCTCATTTCTCAGTTTTCTGGCCAGTGTCATAATTTCCAAATTCTTCATCAAAGCTCCTGTTGATCAATTTTTTCCGAACTCTTTGACCAGACCTGCAAATAAAATTTTACCCTCTCGAACTAGTTTATTCGTTTGGGTTTGATTTATTCCTAGTTTTCATTGAGTTTCTTTTAAAAGAGGTGTGTGCTTTAAAGTTGTTTAACCTTAGGATATACGTTAAAGCATCGTAAGTCTAATCCTACTTTCAAAATTACATGCCTAAATTATTATGTCTAAGTCTTGAGTCTTGTCATACCAAACCTATATTCTATCCTCTCGGGTTTGATGGCTTTGAGCCAAAACTTTAGGGACCCATCGGCCAAGACACATGTTCACATATTCTAATTCCAGGTCTGCATATCCAGTGCGTTCAATACAAACCCTAACTCTCATGCTAAATCTAAGGTCAATACCACGTTGAAATCCCAAAGCCCTAACTCTACACCTGGAGAAATTGGATAAAATGCATATGGTGGGTTTTTAAATCCCTTTTCTCGCATTTTATCCACCTAGGGGCCAAATCCTTAGGAAAAACACCCCCTTTACAAAGATATGTGCTAACATACCGCATCCACAAAAAACTCTCAAGTGGGCTTAGTCCCATATATTTCAGACTCCTCTATGGAAATTTGCTCCCAATAAGTTTCCTACCAATGTTTGACATGGAGGAGAGCTTTAAGGAGTGCGAAGGTGATGTTTTCCCTGTCGGAAAAATTATGAACACAGAAATAACCATCTAACATATTTAACCATTTGTCTAGGGCATCTACATCTATCTGAACTTCAAGTATGACAATATCAAAATTAACCTATACCTTGAAAGGAGAGGTGCTTCCAAAGTGGTTGTTTGATTAATATGCACTTGTTTCTATCGGCAGGCGTTGAAGGATGTGGCAAAAATTCTCCATCATTTCATCCGTTTGTCGTGTGAGAGCTTGCTCAAGCAACAGATTGATAGAATTGTCTACTCTGTCATTTTTCTTTTCTTCCACCATTGAGGGTTTCTTAGGTGTGAGAGAGTGATTGTCCTTAAGAGAGACAAGCTCGAGACCCAACTTTCTATACTCATAACTCATCGGGGACATGTAATGAAAAATGATCAAGAGTAGCCTACTCTGATACCACTGATCTAGATTATTTTCGGCACGAAATGAGAGCGGAGATATAATAAACAAATGCACAGAGATATCTTGGATATAAAATAATATAACATAAATGTATTATAGATGAAACTATAAATACAGAGATATAGTAATACGCGATTTCTATTAATGAAATAAATGTACAGAGATTGTAAAAATACAGAGTGAAAGACTCGCTAGAATGGTGGCAGCTTATCTCTGAGAAGAGATGTGACGACTACTCGCATTCGTAGGATGATGATTAAAATGAGGATATGAAAGCCTTTTTACAATAAATAGGAATTCCAAAAACCCTATACATCCAAAAACCTAACCCTAGGAGATGAAGCGCCAAAAGTCGTGTGGGCCCCATTTGGGTAAGTTAGTACATCAACTTCTCGGGGTCGTAACTTTTCCATATGGTCTCTGTTTTAGGAGCATGATAGCCCATTGGAAATGTATCGTCGAGGAGATTCATTTTGGAGGAAATATAAAAGGAACTTACATATTTCTCCCTATTTTCCCAAGAACTTCGTTTAGGTCCTCAAAATGGCCCCGGAAGTTAAAAACTGCTAAAAATAGTAAATTACCAAAATTGCCAAAAAACTATTTTGATCCAGCTGGAAAAGGTGGGTGGCCATCGATATCCACCTGGATCACTTAGACTTATATATAGCACTCAAGGCAACACCTACAATATGGTGGGGTGCGTACAAAGAAACAGTCAAGGACTGGTACCAATGTAAGCGGTTACTGCGCATTAAGTTTGGCACAGAACAAGGAAGCAACCAGTTGCAGAAGTATGATGGACACAGAGCAATAGCAGAACACTTGGATAAGTGAAGAGTGTGATGGAAAATTACACCACCATAGGAATGGCCTCACCATTTCCTGCACACATTAGAGGGCATCCCAACAAACTGGTATACAGACCAAGAACTAGGCAGAGGAACTACGAGCTGGACAATATTACGGCAGAGCTTTACAATCACTTTCTCATTTGAGAATGAGAACCCAAACATAGATGAAACACTTAAAAAAATAAGAGGGGTGATATTAATTAAGGAACCAGAAGTTGAACTTATGACAGAAGAACAATAACAAAACAGATAGACAATGAAAGAACTATTGTCATGCTACCATTTGCAGGAGGAAGCACCAGATGAAGATGACCCGCATGATATTCATATTGAGGAAGTTGAAGGTGAGCGAGAAGTGGAATTTCCACTTCTCTAATCATAAGTAATTTCTATGTCGATCAAGGTAAAGAAAGTCAACATCGGGACAGTTGAGAATCCCAAAATGGCCAGCATTAGAGACTATTGGGATGAGAAAACAGTGGAAAATATAACCGAGTTACTGCATGAGTACAACGGCTTGTTCCCAACAATGTTCAAAGAAATGAAAGGCATAGAAGGAGATCTAGGCGATATGAATATACTACTCATAGATGAGGAAATACCGATGAGACAACGACCATAAAGACTAAACCTCATCTATAAGCAAAAAGTCAAAGTTGAGATCGATAGGATGTTGGAGCTTGGAATCATAGAACCTGTAGAAGAGTCTCTATGGGTAAGCCCAATGGTAGTTCAGGAGAGGAAACAAGGTGGGATAAGAATATGTGTCGACTTGAGGAAGTTGAACGGTGTGTGCCTACATGACCCGTTCCTTACTTTGTTCACAGATCAAGTCTTGGAGAATGTAGGAGGACATAAAGCTTATTCATTCATTGATGGATTCGCAGAATACCATCAAATCAAGATAGCACCAAAAGAGAGATACATGACCACTTTTTCCATGGAATGGGGATCCTATTAGTATATAGTCATGTCTTCTGGACTGAAGAATGCACAAACAATATTCTCCAGAGTGTTGAAATTACTAATACAACTGAGAGGGGGGGTGAATCAGTTGTCTTTGAGCTTAAGCAATTTTAAGTCTGTTAAAACATTCTTAATCTTTCTTCAAGTGATCATCAACATTATATAGCATATGGACAGTAAAAGTAAAAAGCATAAGTCACACATAAAGCATACACAGAGACAGATTTTCACGAGGAAACTCATAAACGGAGAAAACCTCTTCTTCTTCGAAATGATAGGCAGTCTTTTAAGTTATGTACATCATCTTTAATTGAGAACCAACTCAATGTGAGGCTACTACCTCTGTTTTACAAGATGCAACTTGTTTTAGAGCACCAACTCTCTGGTTTCTCTAGCACCCACTAAAAGGAAGCACCAACTCCCTATATGTTATAGCACCAACTGGATGGAAGCACCAACTTCCAGTTACACAAGCTCCAACCTATATAACAGAGAACACTAGTTCTCCCTAGCACCACCCTCCCACCCTGGTTTCTCTAGCTACAACCAGATGGAAGCTACAACTTCCTGTGTTCAAGCTCCCACTTGAACCTCTGAGGACAACAGTCCTCCCGAGCACCTCCCAACCTCCCTAGAATATGAATGGCTAAATAAACAATCAACTTTACAAATAAATCAGTTCTTACCAATATTTCTTTGTTCAGTATATCTGGTCTTCTACACACTGTTATGTTGCTCTTCTCTTCATCTGTCTGTTCAGCAGGTATGCTATGCATCAAATCGTTCTCTCATTCTACTCTTCTTCAACTTGTTCTGTTATTATTCTCTGCATTTCATCTCACACTGCACATATGCTCAATCTCCTCCTGCACATCCTCTCCTTTTCTCTTCTTACAGTTTCATTCTTTTCTCATGCAGAACAACCAACCCACCGTTGTCTGTCTCATTTTCTTTTTATACACATCTCCACAGCGGTTTCCCTTCACATTTCCTTAGGCAAAAGAAAGATAATTGTCCGAGCAACTGAAACGCCAACAGATTCGCAATCATGAATCCATTTCACTAATAGATTTGTAACTAAGGGATTAACTGTGAGAGAGAAAAATAACCTTCCGATCATATTCCAAGTTCACCTACACCGTTGGATTGGCTTCATGAGATCTTTCATTCATTTCCTTTAAATTGGGTTTCGGCATTTCGGCAATCCTCTGCTGAGTGTCTCGACACTTTATTTTGCAATCTCCGAAGTTCTGATACAGAACTTTTCTGTACTGGCTCCTTCCCCAATATGACTATAGTCATAACCAAGCACCTATGAAAGAAGTGCTTTCGTGATTTTTCATTTCTTGATTTTCAACACTATGCTCCGTTGACCCCAAGTTAGCGAAATTTCGATCACTTGCCACACGTCCTGTGATTTGATGGTCCAGATGTGATCTTGACTCAATGGCTACGATTTAATCGCGATTTCACGATTTCGGCATTCTTGTTGCATTGGGTTCTTTGCCTCTCCATGTCGCGATTTGCGAAATTCCGATATGGAGTTAAATCAACGGTCCAGATTTTATCTCTATTCAACGGCTGTGATTAAATCTCTATTTTGACATCCTTGATGTCTATATTTTTTGTCACTTCAAAGTCCTAATTTAGGAAACTCCGACATGGGGTTAAATCAACGCTCCAGATCTGATCTCTATTCAATTGCTGCGATTAAATCGCAATTTTGCATATCACAAAATCAACATTCTTGTTGCATTTTTTACTTGCCTCTCCATGTTGCGATCCCTGAAACTCTGATATGGAGTTAGATCAACGGTCCAGATCTGAGCTCAATTCTACGGCTGCGATTGAATCGCAATTTCACATATCGTGAAATTGACATTCTTGTTGCATTGTTTCTTTGACATCTCCAACATGCGATCCTCGAAACCCCGACATGGAATGGAATCAACAGTCCAGATTCAACCTTGATCTGACGACTCAGATTAAATCGCGATTTTGCATATCGCGATTTTGCAATTCTTGAAGTAAATTTTCTTGATGCCTCCAACTCTCGATCCGTGAAACTCCGAAAGGGAGTTGGATCATCCGTACACATAACCCCCTGAGATGGACGATTGTCGCGATTTCGGCGTTTTGTGTGCCCGCTTCTCCTTGTTATACTTTAAAAGGCATGCAAGTTCTCCTTTATCCAACGATGGTCGGGTCCTGCACTTGGATCTAACGTCTAAGATATTTCCTCCTCTTCAGCGCTCTTCTTGTCTATATTCTGATCTGACGGCCCTTGTTCTTTCGTGAATTTTGAATGGATCCAACGATCAGAAATGTTTCTCAAGCTTTATGGGCTTTCGATCGTTCGATCAACCTGAACTTATCTTATGTTTTCCTGGTTGTGTTGCCTTCGATCATTCGATATTCTTGAACATATCTTTTGTTTGCTTGTCTGTTACAAACTTCTTGTACTTATGCTACTTGCCATCAATGACAAGCATTCGATGTCTGTTAAATATTTTCCATTCGCTGTTAGTTAAATATTTGCCAACAATCTCCCCCTTTGTCATTGATGGCAACACAATCACTCACATGCATTCGGACTCAACTCTCCTCCCGAACTCCTCACATGCATTTGGACTCGACTCTCCTCCCGAACTCTTTTCTCCCCCTTTGTCATCAACGTCAAAGAAGAAACACTCTTTCCCTGATCTGTTGCAAAACCTACTCCCCCTGTCGACTATAAGCATTTTGGAAATACACCAGATATTCAATAAGTACTCCCCCTGACCAGGTGAACAGATTAGGCACAAGATATTATAACCCCCAACTTTTGACGAAGATATCC
>ML796937.1:114808-125327 GCA_009831015.1 Picea engelmannii | reverse complement strand
AAATGATAAATGTAAAAACCTTTGACAAATAAGAAATAATGTCGATAGAAAACTAGGTGTTATCCTTGTAAATAGAAGTAACATAGAGGATATAGACAACAAAATATTTTTAAAAATGATTGGAAGAATTGGAGAGACTAGAGAAGAACATGTTTTGTGAAATATTTAAATGAGAAATGATCAATATTATGGTGAAAAGTTATGATGCAAACAAGATCAAGAAGTAAGATTTTGAAGATGGCATGTTGAATGACACTGAACCCATTCAGCTCTAATGTTTTCTGTCATTCTTCCCCACAGACTTATACTGAAACAAATATCTATTTTTTGTTCGCCGAGAAGACCCGCAAACCCTTTTTGAAGCGTCGTTATTATAGCAAACTTGTCACAACATCCGTCAAATGCAACATATTTGTAGATTTTGTAACATCGCAATTCCGACGTAAAAAATTCCTAAGTGACCGTTGGTATTTTGACTTGGTGAACATACTAAGGTGACCGTTGGAGGGGAACACCTAGTTTCCAAAACGTCGCAATTGCAACATATATCTTCACAAACGTGGCAAGAGAGACGTTCCAGTGGGAAACGTGGCAAGAGAGATGTTCCAGTGGAAAATGTGGCAAGAGAGACGTTAACGTGGCAAGAGAGACGTTAACGTGGCAAGAGAGACGTCAACGTGGCAAGACCGACGATATCGGGCAACATGATTTTTATTTTTTTAAAATTTCCTCTATTTTGCGACAATATGGACAATTTTGTCCATAACGCCGCAAATAAAACGTCGGAATTTTTACAATATGTACTAGTGGTTATATCTAGCATTCATTTACCCTTAACACAAGTAAAGAACTTAAGCCACAAAATATCTATCTATTACACAACATAATCAAAGCACTAAGCAGACTTATGACAGAAATAACATAGCACAAAGCAAACCATAAGACACCAGATATACGTGGTTCACCCCAGGACGGGGATACATCCACCAACTACTTCACCTCTTTATTATTTTTCAAAATATTACGTTCATTCACTCTTGTGCACTAAGCCACAGAGTGAAGCCTCGCACCAGACATGAGATATGCGCATTGAGCACCAAATCCTCCTTCCAAAACTAGGTCAAATGCACATAGCCAAATCACAACATTTGCACCTTCTACAAAATCATAGTCCCACACATACATGCCTTTTCACAAAGCACTCGTGTTCACACAGAACTCTATTCAAATTTCTCCCTTTTCTACAAAACATTCTTCTTTCTTTATATTGTAAAAACCCTTACAATAAGGCCTAAACATGGGAAAACCCCATGGGATTACATCCCATAAACCCATTACAAAACCCTAGAGGACCCTTTATTGGGTACACATGACCCTCAAAATCGGTGAGATTTGTGATCTCAGCTCCGCCTGGGCGCTCCTTCTTCGACCAACATGTCGAAGTCCAAAAGTGGGCCAAATCTGACCAAGGTTTCCTCAAAACTTGGTCGAGCACCAACAGGCCCCCAACACTCAATTGTGACTCATCCCGAGTCACTCAAGTGCAGACAAAGTTGCTTCAAAAGCCTTGAGCTTAACTTGAGCTGCCTCGCCCTGCCGCTTCGCCTCAACCTCCTGCTCAATGTACCTACAATGTATGTTATGTTTCCTTCCTTTAATGGTGTTTCTAGGGTTTAATTCCATTCCATTTTAAATCCCTAATACAGTTATTTTGTCATTAATTAATAACTTATTATGTTGTTTTTTGACATTAGTGGGGATATAGAACTATGACATTTTAGTAGAATACTAGTCCGATTATCTCTAGTTTAGGAATTAGGAGATTTATATTATGGTGAACAATCCAAGGATTTCACAAAGTTTAGTGCAATGATATGAGTTATGGTCCCTTTTTTTGTGCACCAGGGAGGTTAACAAGAGCTAAATGTTATGGGTATTTGAATTTTTTTCTTGAAAATGATGCTTCTATTAATCATAAAAATGATCATATTACAAAGATATAATTAGTTGATCCGGATTATTTTGAGAACGAAATGAAGGCAGAGATATAACAATGAAATATACATAGATATTGAGATAAACATAGAGATACAATAATGCACAATTTTTATTAATGAGAGAATGTACATAAACAGAAAAATTACAGAGTGAATGACTCGCTAGAATGGTGGCAATTTATCTCTGAGAAGAGATGTGATGGCTACGCTCATTCGCAAGAAGATGATGATGTTTAAAATGAGGCACAAGAGGACTTTTTAACATAAAGAAAATCCAAAACCCTTACCCCAGAAAATGAAACGCCAAAAGGTTTGTGGGCCTCGATGGGGGTAGTTGGTATGTCAACTTCCCAAGGGCGTAACTTTTGCATACGATCTCCATTTGGGGTGCACAATAGCTCATTTGAAAGGTCTATATGAGGAATACAAAATTTTTTGTCACACTCTAGCTAAAGCCTACAATGTGATTGTGGTTGGCCCAAAAAAATGTTGTTTAGGGTCTCAAAACGACCCCATAATTTTAGGACCCAAAAGTATGTAGAAACACTGCCAAGGTGAAAACCCCTATTTTGAGCCAGTGGAATAGGTGGGTGGCCATTGATTTTCTCTTGGATCAATCCTCCCCCCTTATGAAGCAATGGTATCCATTGAATGAAGTCCATGGGGAAGTTTTTGTTGAATCTGAACCTTGGTGAGCTAGTTTCCTTGTTGAAGAAGTTGTCCTGCTTAGTTTGTTGAAGGTTGTTATGAATCTGTTGTTGGAGGGATGGGATCATTTGAACCAATTTGGTTGCATGATTTGTCGGAGTGTGGGAGGAATCTGTCGGTGAAGATGCATCATGAAGAACATGAAGGGATTTATCATAACTTGGTTTGACTGGGCAGTGTGGAGGCACCCTCGTAGGTGCAGTAGGAATATCTTAGTGCTCTTTTGCAATCTTGTTGATCTTCTTCTACTGGATAGAAGGGTCTTGGGTCAAGACTGCAGTGGTTACAGTGTCCTTCTCTTATTACCAGGTTGTGAAGAGGATAAACTTTGCGGTATGAGAGATTACTTTGCAACACTATTTTGTTTGTACAATAGTCATAACTACCTTTGGTATCCTATAGGGATGACCCCCCAGAGTAACAATGATGCTAGGGGGTCAAGACTCATAAACAACATGATGCCTCCACATATATGGCTGGCCTAACAAAACATTAGAGACTTCCAGTGGAGAAACATCCCACAATACCTCATCCTTGAAGGGCTTGAAGCCATATGACAAACGACACTGCTAGTTGACATGAAGATCTCATCCCTGGCAGAGCCATCCGATGTTTTATGGATGCGAATGTGGTTTTGTCATCAAATCCAACTGCTTGAAGAGATTTGTTGAGATGAGGTTCTTTTGGCTTACACTATTAACAATAAAATGCAATGGGGTCTCCTTCAGTCACATCTGTGAATGGAAAAGGTGCTCCCCCTCCTCAGGATCCTCCAGTTCTTCAGGTTGGATTGTTGTGATCGCGATAGTAGCACTGGGTTCTGCATCAATTATTTGTCTCCTTTTATTATTGTCTGAATCAGAGTCTAAGTCGGGGATCGACTCTTTTTATTTGACCTGAGCCACCAATGATTGTTTTGAGCGACATTCATTGGTGTTGCGCCAAGGGATTTTGTGGAAGTCGCACCACTTTCCAGTGTCCTTTGTCTTCCCATTGCTCTTCTTTTCCTGCATCTTGGACTAGTTGTCTTGAGGTTGGTTTTTCAGTGGATTAGGGTTGCCTTTACCATACTTTGGTTGCTGCAGATTTGAATATCCGAACTCTCACTTGTTCTACTTCTTAAATTTATGCTAGATTTTGACAACATATCGATAACTGGCTCCCAGTGATGAAATGTCCAGAAATTCCATTTTGGTTTGGATGTACCTGTGTAGATCCCCACGGTATTTCATAACCAGATGACGCTCAGAGTCTTTGATACCCAACTTGGTACGCAAGGTATGGATGGTATTTGTGAAATATGACACTATTTGGTCCCGCTTTTGATGCATTGCGGTCCATCTCATGTACTGGTCATCATAGTTTCCCACAGGGTAATATTGCTCCTTGACCGCATCCATAAAAAAATCCCAAGTGGGCTCAACCCCAAATATTCTAAATGCCTCTATGGAATTTTTCTCCCAGTAAGTTTCCCACCAATGTTTGACATGAGGGAGAGCCTTAAGGAGCACAAAGGTGATCTTTTCTCTGTCGAAAAAATTGTGAACAGAGAAATAACCTTCTAGCAAATTAACCATTTTTCCAAAGCATCCGCATCGATTTGACCTTCAAATACGATACTATCAAAGTTAACTTGTACCTTGAATGGGGTAGCGTCACCAAAGCGACTACTTGACGAAGACACGCCTGTTATTGTTGGCAATCGTTGAAGGATTTGGGAAAAAATTTCCAACATCTCGTTCCTCTGTTGCGTGAGGGATTCCATGAGCAACAACTTGATAGGATATTCTTCTCCCTCATTCCTCTTCTCTTCATCCATGGGAGGCCACTTGGGTTGGAGAGAGCGGTTCTCCCCAAGAGAAACTAGCTCGAGACCCAACTCTCTATACCCTGACCTCTTCGGGGACATGCACTAAGAAACGAAAGCAGTAGACTGCTTTGATACCACTGATCTAGATTATTTTGAGAATGAAATGAAGGCAGATATATAACAATGAAATATACATATATATTGCAATAAACATAGAGATACAATAATGCACAATTTTTATTAATGAGAGAATGTACAAAAACTGTAAAATTACATAGTGAATGACTTATTAGAATGGTGGCAACTTATCTCTGAGAAGAGATGCGACAGTTAGGCTCATTCACAAGAAGATGATGATGTTTACAATGAGGCTCTAGGGGCATTTTTAACATAAAGAAAATCCAAAATGCTAACCTCGAAAGATGAAATTCCAAAATGTTTGCACGCTCCAATGGGGGTAGTTGGTACATCAACTTCCCAAGGGCATAAATTTTGCATATGATCTCTGTTTGGGGCGCACAATAGCTCGTTTGAAATTTCTATCTGGGGACTACACATTTTTCTATCATAGTCTGGGTAAATCTTATAGTGTGACTGTGGCGGGCCCAAAAAAAAGTTGTTTAGGGCCTCAAAATGGCCCTAGAAGTTTAGGACCCGAAAATATGTAGAACAAACTGCCAAGGTGGAAACCCCTATTTTGAGCTAATGGAATAGGTGGGTGCCACCGATTTCCTCCTAGATCATCAGTACCCCTAATTACAAAATCTGTGGAAAAATCTCCAGAAATATACATGACAAACTCATGCTCAAAGTCCTAATTCATTATCTTTAAAATCATCTCCTAATACATTTTTTGAAAAAATAATTATGTATGATCTCTTGTTTATCATATTACCTACTCCTATTTCCATTATTATTGATCTCTTGTTTGTTTGTGTGAATGGAAATTTGACTTCTTTATTATATATTCATATTACAACTTGATATAATATTTCCTGTAATGGAATTAACAACTTTTTATTTTTCAATCCTCTTAATAAAGTGTATTCAATCTAAATTAGTACCCTTTTTCAATGTGGATGCATAAGAATGCCCTTAGGTTCTTAGGCGATTGTATTGGGTCGACCCTTTAACATTGCGATCCATACATTCACTAGGTGAAAATGATTAAATCATCCTTCTCTTACCTTTAAGTGGCTTCAATGCCATCATGTTTATATTTTGTTCCCCCATTTCAATGATAGGCTCATGCCTTTTAGCACAAATGGAAATACGTTGATATAAATTACATTTTAATAATGTCTTCTCCAGTATCTTCGATTACATTGATATAGTTGTTTAAGCTTTGATTACATTGATATATTTGTCTATCTTGAACATGTGTGTTGTTGCAAGCATAACAAGATTTATGCAATTGAAGTTATTGGCTCTTCAACTTACTATATATATCATTAAAAGTGACAACGTTGTTTTCCATGCTTGTGTCCAAAAGAAAGTATAATTGTTAATTTTTCATATTCTCAAACTATGGTCATAGTTGCTTCCTAGGTTTAGTTGAATGTTGAGGTTTTCATCTCAGTGAAAGGCTTAAATGTGGAAGTACCTAAAACTACTAATATGGTGCCAAACAACTCTACACACACACACACACACACACATATATAACTTTGTTTTCCTTGGTTGTGTCCAAAAGAAAGTATAGTTGTTAATTTTTCATATTCTCAAACTATGTTCTATGGAGTTAGTCTTTAGACAAAAAGATTCCTAGAAGAAGTAGGACCTATACACATGCTTGCAGGAGTGGCTTCAGGATGAATCAGTCAAACAATTCGATGCTTTTCCATGTTTTTTGGTCTATGGTTTATGGTGGGCCCAAAACTCGAGTATTTTAAAAATGAGGAAATTATGTCGAAAGTGATAGCTAGGTTGATCATCAATCTTTCCAAAGAATGCAAAGTGGATCCAAAGGCCAAAAATCCCAGAGTTCTAATTATGCTAGTATTGGATTATTATTTACCTTGGGGATATTTCGATAGGAATAGCTAAGGTCACCCCCCTGTATGTGGGGTAGGTGCGGTCCCTTTTTTGAACCAACAACATTTTCTTCATATAAGGTATGCCTGAAGTAGGGGATTGAACACAAAAGATAAATTTCCAACCCTGCAAACCTTGCTATTGATTGCTGAAAAGAAGGGAATAAAAATATTGTAGGTTCTCAGCAACTCCAAACTTGTTATTGATTGGGAAAATAAGAAAGATATAGTGGAAAATGTGAGTATCAAGCCTCTCCTTCAAAACATTCTGGAAACAATGCATGAAATTTGGAATGGATGTCTTCTAGACATATTTTCAGGGAGCTCAACGTGAAGGATGATGAATTATCAAAGGAATCTATGTCTCTTCCTTCTGAATCCTTTGGTATCTATGAGTTCAAGGATGGTCATGAGGCAGATTCTATGGAGTTCCACTTTAAAAATTTTCTTTCCTTCCTTTTCTATGGGGCTGGTGGAAATCATATTTTTTTATCAGAGGTAAATAACTATTTTTTCAAGGTAGGAAGAGAACAAAGAAAATTAGAATGATAAAAGAAAGACATTTGAATTTTTTTTCTATCCAGTTAGCAATTTGTTTGTAAATGAAGGTACACATTTTGTCTTCTTGAGGATATAGGTAGGTTCAAAATGTGGTCTCAAATGGTGGATTTATATTTTTTGTTGAGGACAGGCGCAAGCACATTGTACTAGACCATTCCTTAAAAGGAAATTAATATGTATGTTCATTCCTCATGAATATAATATTTTTTCTTTGGAAAAAAAATATATATATATATATAGCTTTGGTACTTGATAAGATGACATGCTTAATATAGATTAAAACATAAATAAAAAAGTTGTTAACTCCTAAAAGTGAAAGAAAAATCCAACCATTATTATACGTTCTAGATAGTAAAGTCATAAGTAACTTTGAGATAAAAACAACTATTAAATAAATGTTGAAACTCGGGTCTTCAATAACTTACCAATACACGTGGCTTGTGGGTAAACTTATATTTTGTCGATATTTACTTTCTTCCATAAGACAAACCAGCATTATCATGCCCATTTCTAACCTTCTAACTAAACTGAAGCTATATTTAACTTGTATTGGACTCTCTATATGAAAAAAATTAAAATTTGATATGAATTGATTATATTAAATTGCATTAATTTCCATAAAAAATGAGTATTATCAAAATATCATAGCTTCAATCTAACTTTTGAATATTAATTAGTGTATTTGTGAGACAATCAGGGAATGGGAACAACTACCTTTGCATTAATTATCCATCATGTAGTGTAATGTTGAGAAGTCCATGTTCTATAAGTGACTTATTTTGTGATTGCATTTCCATTTCATTCAAATTTACGTGACCCAAGTAAATTTAGGTCATAAGTTTGAAGATCTATATGACTATGGTATATTTATCCTATATGGAAAATGTTAAGATAATGTAGCCTCTAATGCAATATGTTAAGTGGTGTAAGGGATTATGAGAGATATAAAAATTTAAGCATAAGGAAAAGTGAAATACAAATTCCATGAAAAGTTAGAGGATAACCCTGATGCTCTTTATTAATCATGGAAAATACACTAGTTTTCATTGGTAGACTTGAGACACTTTTTTGGACTGACTTTCCAACTTTTGTTTTTGATCAAAGTAATTTTCTTCTCGAATCATCAGAGCATATTTTCCACTTTTATTTTAGTGGAGTACACTCCTGACTTTTGACATTATTAGAATTTCAGTTTCAACGGAGTTGGAACTTTACTTTCCATTCCAATCAAAACCAAAGTTAAACTTTGAGAAACATTTTTGGAGGACGATTTCAACTTTCAAATAAATCAAAGTGCATGCACTCCAATAACTAAAATTCATCCGAGAAGACCTGTGACTTTCTGTGGAGTCGAAATTTTACTTTCAACGAAGTTAGAATTTTACTTTCCATTCTGATAAAAACCAAAGCTTAACTCTGATTTTTTTTTTTTCAGATGACTATTTCAACTTTCAAATAAATCAAAGTGTGTGCACTCCTATAATAACTAAAATTCATCAGGGAAGACTTGGGACTTTCAGCAGTAGAGAAAGTGGATTTTCAACTCCGATAAAAGTGAAAAATTTACTCTGATGTGCAATTTAGAAGGTCGTTTTTTGGAATCTTTTGACTTAGAAATTCTTTGAAGTATTTTAGAGAATCAAAACCATAAAAGCAAAGAACTTATTTAGAGTAAAATTTTCATCAGAGTAGAAAACAAAAAAATTCATAAAAGAAAAAGTTAAAAAAAAAAAAAAAGAATAAAAAGATGTTCGACAAAACAAGGTATTCTCACACAGGACAAACACCTTCAGTAACACTAAATAAAATGCATAAAATTTTTAGGGTGTGTTGAGGTCTCAATAACAGGGTATGCTTTTCTCTTAGAAAGTAAATTAAAATTAGTAGATTTGGATGCTATTGAAACTGGATAATGGTGATATTAGTATGGCCAATTTGAATAGGAAAGGTGGATTTGAAATTGTTCTTATTCTTAGGTATTGGTATCAATGCCTCCAAGGCCTCTTCAAGAGGATCTTTTATTTCAAATGGACCATAAGACAAAATTGACACATGATTCACCATGTTCACAAGTATGTACAACAAGATCAATCCAACTTCACTAGAAATCCAACTCAAATTAGGGCCTTTCCCAACATTACCAAATTCTTATTTATTGTTAATTTTTTGTCCTTATCCCTAATATTTGCTTTTATGTTTTTAATTATTGTCTATTTCCTTTATTTTGTAGCATCTTTAATCTTTTGTACTTCCTTCCTTAATTCAACTTTATTATTTTGAGATGAAATCTTAATTTATAAATATTCTTAATTTATTCATTGTAATAATTTTTATTGCATAATAATAATCTTTATTGTAATAATTTTTATTGCATAATATTAATTTATTCATTTCCTTTTTATAGATTTACTATCCATCTTTTAAAATCAAATTATTATTTAACCTTTCTTTAAACTCTTTTCTTATCTGCTATTATGATAGCATCCCATTACATTTTTATTAATAAAATATATAAATTTGATTTAGTTTTCATTACGAGTAAACATATGTTAAAGATTGTGGAAGCAAAAGATGTTTGTGCTACGACTAACAAGAAAACTCACATTGAACATTTTATTTATTGATATAAGTAATAATCCCTGTTTATTAAAATGGGTTAATCTTGACTGAGAAAACTGGTGAAAAGTCGGATCTCTGCGCTGCGTATTGACCTCAGCACCCCTCCCCTCCTATTCCCCAACCTCCTATAAGTAGAGTTGTGAGAATGCCCAGACCGCACACTCCTCTCCGCGTTTCCATTTTAGTTTCCAACATCATGTTGTCTCTCCGTTTTTCAGTTTCTCTGCTCTTTATCCTCTTCCTTTCCTCTTCCTCCTCTCACTCAATTCACGATGATCGAAAATCCTTGTTGAAATTCAAGTTCCTCATTGCCAACGATCCTCAGCATTCCATGGCCAACTGGAGTCCCGCCAATCCCTTGTGCAATTGGACTGGCATTACCTGCACCCGCCGCCATGAAATGAACAGAGTCATCGCCCTCAACCTCACTGCTATGGATCTGCGAGGCCCCATTTCTCCTTCTCTCGGCAACTTGTCGTTTCTCCGCTCGCTCCATCTTTCACACAATGCGCTCCACGGTGATATCCCACCTCAATTGGGACGTCTCTTCCGTTTGAGAGTACTCTGGTTGCAGTTCAATGAATTAGAAGGAAGCATTCCGAGTCACCTTGCCAGTTGCCATAATTTGGTTGACCTGGGGCTCTCATTTAACAATCTGAGTGGAAGCATCCCCGTGGAGTTGGGTTCCCTCTCACATTTGGAGACGCTTTACTTGGGAGCAAACGACCTCACAGGTACTATACCCTCTTCTTTGTCAAATCTCTCCAGGTTGATTGACTTAGAGATTTTTG
>ML796937.1:72695-84775 GCA_009831015.1 Picea engelmannii | reverse complement strand
AAAATGATTCGCCCAAAATCTATAGGATAAAATTATTTTACCTTAAAAATCGCCAAAATTTTATAAAAACTATATAAAATCCTTATAAATTTGAATATTTTTACAAAAATATTGCCAAACATTTATAGTTGGCATATGAAGGAATAGTAAGATTCGCCAAGGTTTCTACATTTAAAAACAAATTTCCATCCTTAAAATCATCCATGCCCCTGCGTGGACAACTCGTCACGCATCCCTGAGAATCCAGAGTGTGAGTCTATCCCGTGTTGCCAGATTGAGAAAACAGAAGTGTCCCATCCCTGCTAAGCCTGGTTATGCTGTTGCACCTGCCTGTAGCTGCCCTGGGGTGTTCGTGTCTAGATTCTCATTGACTATGGTGGACATGTAGTGTTTGACCCTGTGTGGCTTGTTGGCCAGTCGTACAACACTCTCTCCAAGTGAGAGAGGTGGTTGAAGTTGGAAGAACAGGTTGCTTGGCCTGTGAGCAACTCTCTCCAGGTGAGAGAGTGTGCAGAAGAAGGAGAGAACTCTTGGAAGGAACCCTGTAGCTGCCACAGAGCTCGGAGACTTCTGGTCCAATCTGTTGTTGAAACCCAAGGCAAGGGAGGTTAGCAGCCGAAGGACTGTATAGGTGACAGCGAAGGTGTATACTCCTGGGGTGGAACAAGCATATGGGGAAGGAGAGTCTATGGGAAGTGAGTATGAGTGGTTCCTAGGAGATAATTCCTTCCTTGTGACCAAGTGTTTTTCCCTATAACCTCAGCCTAGCCTAGGATTCCCTGCCTTGGGGTGGATCTTAGTCCCAGCTCGGGGGTGACCCATTGCTGAGCTTGATGAGAAACATGGTCTAAGGCTGGGAGGTTCGTGGAAGGCCTACATGTGGTTGGTGGAATTACCACCGTTTCAAAGATAAGTACCAGATGATGTTGTAATTTACATTTCCGCATATCTGTGTATTTATATTTATCATGTATTCTGTTGTGCATACGAATTAATGTTAAAGCCATTGATTATTTATAATAGCAGTAATTCTTATGTTTACTCTCTGAGTTTAAATGTGTTTCATTTGCTTAAATGCATGTCTTATATATAAAATTAAGTATGAGATTGTTCTTCCACACAGTAATGTTGGCCCAACCATGGGGTTGATGTTCAGGAACGTTACAGAATGGTATCAGAGTGCTACAGTATGAAAGAGCATTACAGAATGGTATCATAGCCAAGGTTTCGACACTGAGCCTAGATGGGCTAGTTGAGTGGTCTTTGGAATGAGGGTTTGAGGAGAAATTGTGTCTAGAGGACTAATTTCGGACCTTTGAGTGCTCCTGAGTGTCAAGGAGTCACTTGACCATGTTACCAATCTTAGGAGGTGTAGTGGTGTTATGAAACCGCATTTGGGGTGGCATCTGGCCACAATGAGAGAGGACTCCACACCAGAAGTGTTGGAGCTGTAGGATCTATTCGGGAGGAAAGGAGAACCCTCACGACTGTCAGATCTGGAGAATGTGCACAAGGCTTAAAACCCTTTCGAGTTGCACAGGAACATGGAAATCACGATACACAAAATCCCAAATTCGTCGGGACCGTCCACAGGGGAAAACGTGGTTGTCGATCAATGTTTCGGCACCCAGAAAACCCAAGGGCAAGGACCCTTGTTTTCGCAAGTCATGAAATAGTGAAACCCGAAATCCCAAAACGATCTACACCATAGATCGTAAGTGACCGTTGGATCAAGTGGAATAATAGACCGTAATTTCGATAGTTCGGGAAACAGAAGTTCGAGAGGTGAAGATGCACGAACTCCCGATGCCAGAAACCCCGAAACACTGAAAGGATCTACGCAGTAGATCTAAGAAAAGTCTAACTGTTGGATTTTCGATTGGAATGGACGTGGACACATGGATGTGCACCAAGTACCAGCGAGTCGAGAAGACATACGAGAATGGTGGGACCTGATGATGTCACTGAAGGTGACGTGGACCCTCCTGAACGTGACATGCACCACTGTGGTTAAGGGCAACAACTATACTGTGGGCCCAGAGAGTAAAGTAAATTGAAATTTTGGAATTCGGGAGTTGGAGTGACAAGGGGTTGGGAGTCACTGCATCATGAACTCCTGGGTACCGAAGACCCGAAACCTGAAAGCGAGTGTGAGAACCTTGTGGAAAAAAACCCCGAAGCCAGAAGTCCCAAAGTCCCAAAATTTGCAGAGCTGTCAGAGGTCAGAAAAATTTGTGAAGTCAAAACATTTTCTCACTCACGTTGGTTTATGAATATTGTGATTTTGTTAAGGGTTTAAGGCCTGACAAACTTCGGTTGACTGCACGTTGTGTGTGCAGAGTTCAATGAGTGTCAGGACAGTTGAAAACCGACATCGAGTATGGAATTGGAAGAGGTGCAGATTGCCTCTGAAATAGAGGACGAAAGGGTAGGAAGGAATGTCAACCTGGGAGTCGAAGGATCGAACTCCAATGGGCACGAAAGAGAATTGGATAAGGAAGGGCATATAATAAAAATCATTGAAAGATTGCAGAAGGATGCCCAGGCTCGCCAAGTCGATAGCCGAAAGCTCATGAGGGTCAAGGATCAACAAGGTGAATTCAACTTAAAGATGTTGAAGAGCCTGGAAAGAATAGAAAGGAAATTGGAGAAGGGGAGTGACTCAAGAAAGACAGAGAGTCGTAGGACCCCTGAGAGGAAAAGAAGATCAAGAAGTGTCAAGACCCCTGAGAGAAAAAGAATATCGAGGAGTGGTAGCAGACATCATTGTCGCTCCCCAAAGCATTCTGGTAAGGAAGCACACAGTAGTTCAAGCCCATCTCCTACCAGAAAACACAGGAGATCTGGGATGGATGAATTGAAAGGGGAGATGAATAAGATTAGGCCTCCTACATTTGATGGAGAACATAAGAAGGAGGAAGATGCCGAAACATGGTTTCTTGGCATGAGGAAATATTTCCAACTACAGAATTATTCCTCTCATGCAAAAGGAAGAATTGTGATGTATCAATTGAAAGGAAAAGCATCCATGTGGTGGGATCAGTTTGTGCAGGTGAAACACATTAGTGAGAAAGATATCACTTGGAAGGAGTTCAAGGGGCATTTCGAGAAGAAATACCTGACTAAAAGATACTATGACAAAAAGATGAAGGAGGTCTTTGAACTCAAGATAGGTAGCATGACCATTGATGAATACAAACGAAGGTTTTTGGAACTACTGAAGTATGTTCCATTCATCAAAGATGAGGCTGTCAAGATTCAGAGATATCTGAGTGGACTACCACCTTCCATTAGTGACAAGATCCAGTATGATGATCCCAAGACTATGGAAGAAACAATAAGAAGGGAAAAATGCTTGTATGAACAACAAAGAGAAAGGCCTACTTTTTGGAAGGCTTGGGATGATCAGAAGAAGTTCAGGAAAGAGCAGAGGTTGAAGGGAAACAAGCCTCCTTTTTCAGAAACAGTCCTCAGGGACAACAATCCTTTAGGGAGCCCAGGAAGGCTGAAGTGGATGAACAAATGCCCAGACCGCCACCTATGGAGTGTTGGGGTTGTAAAGGAAACCATAGGTACTGAGACTGCCCCCACAGAAAAGATAAAGAGAGAACCGTCCACAATGTTCAGCAAGCTAAAATAGTGGAGGATATGGGCAGCAGAATGCCAAGGATCTACACATCCCTGGACAACAAACAAGATGACTTACAATCGCACATGATTGAGGTGGAAGGTATGATTAACAACCGACCATTTATTATTTTAATTGATTCAAGGGCTAGCCATAGTTATATAGATCCTAGGGTGGTGGAAAGTTTGCATTTATCAAGAAGCAAACATGAAAAGTCTTGGTTAGTGCAGTTGGCTACGGGAACCAAGAGGAAGGTCACTGAGTTGATTAAGTCTTGTTCTGTAGACATGAATGGATTGAGCACAAAGGCTGAATTGAATATTCTTCCTTTAGGATCTTATGACTGTTTAATTGGAATGGACTGGTTCAACCAACACCATGCCCTTCTGGACTGTCGTAACAAGAGGTTTACATGCCTGGATGAGGAGGGAAATCGAAAAACAGTCCAAGGAATTCCCAGGGCAATGGCTATTAGAGAAATCTCAACCATGCAGCTGAAGAAGTGTTACAGGAAAGGATGTCAATTATTTGCAGCTTGTGTGGAGAAAGCATCCATAGATGAATTCTCAAAGATTGGAGACCATGAAGTACTCATAGAGTTCAAGGACATATTTCAGGAGGTACCTGGACTACCTCCGAAGAGAGACATCGATTTTTCTATAAATTTGATGCCTGGAGCAGCTACAGTTTCGAAAACTCCTTATAGAATGAGTACACTAGAGATGAAAGAGTTGCAATTGCAGCTTGAAGAACTTCTAAATAAGGGGTACGTTCTCCCCAGCGTGTCACCTTGGGGTTCCCTGGTCCTGTTCGTGAAGAAGAAGGATGGGACGTTGAGGCTGTGCATTGATTTCCGACAGTTGAACAAGGTAACTGTCAAGAACAAGTATCCTCTGCCAAGGATCGATGATCTTTTCGATCAGTTGAAGGGTGAAAAAACATTTTCGAAGATAGATCTCAGATCAGGATATCACCAAGTAAGAATAAAGGATGAGGACATAAGCAAGACTGCCTTTAGAACAAGGTACGGTCATTACGAGTTCACAGTGGTGCCATTTGGACGGTCAAACACACCTGCTGTTTTAATGTGCTTGATGAATGGTGTATTCAGGGACTGTTTTGACAAGTTTGTCATAGTCTTCCTGGATGACATCTTGGTGTATTCCAAGTCAGAGGAAGAGCATGAACAACACCTGAGACTGGTGCTGCAATTGTTGAGAGGACACCAACTGTATGAAAAATTGAGCAAATGCTCATTTTACCAAAGGCAGATCCATTACTTGGGGCACATTATTTTAGAAGAAGGGGTCGTTGTGGATCCTGAGAAGGTTGAGGCCATCCGAGAATGGTCAGCGCCAAGGAATGTGGCAGAATTCAGATCCTTAATGGGTCTGGTGGGATACTATAGAAGGTTTATAACAGGGTTCTCAAAGATAGCTCACCCCATCACTTCTTTGCAACGGAAGGAGAAAAAGTTTCAGTGGACTGAAGAGTGTGAGAAAGGTTTCTAGCGATTGAAGCAGCTGTTAACCAGCACTCCAATCTTGAGGATTGCAGATCCAAATATGGATTTCGTGGTGTGCACAGATGCGTGTAAGGAAGGGTTGGGAGGAGTTCTCATCCAATATGGATTTGTAATCTGTTATGAGTCCTGGAAGCTGAAAGAGCATGAAAAAAATTATTCCGCTCATGATTTGGAGCTGGCAGCAATCATCCACGCTCTGAGGAAATGGAGACATTACCTCATGGGAAGGAGTTTTGAACTCAGAACAGACCATAACGGTCTGAAATATTTGTTTGATCAAACAACTTTAAACGCTAGACAAAGTAGGTGGCTGGAGTTTCTGTGTGAATACGACTTTGATATCAAGCATATCAAAGGGAAGGAAAACAAGGTGGTCGATGCACTCAGCAGAAATGTGCACCACTTACATGCTTCAACCATTAGCATGTACAGGACTGATATTAAGGATAGAATTTTGAAAGCTGCAAATGCAGATTTGCAGTACAAAGACTTGGTAGCAAAGCTACAACAGGGTGAGAGACCATAGAAGGAGGAAAATTACACCTTGGAAGCTGAGGGAATACTTCTGTACAAAAACAGAGTGTATATACCCAATGTACAGGGTTTGAAACTTGTGATTCTAAGAGAAATGCACAACGTGACTTATCCTAGACACCCTAGATATCAGAAGACTGTGGTAGCAGTCAAGAGCCATTAGTTTTGGCCGGGTATGAAGAGAGAGATCGCCGAATACACCACCATATGTATGGAGTTCCAGAAAGTTAAAGCTGATCATATGCACCTAGCAGGGTTGCTGCAACCTTTTCCCATTCCTGAATGGAAGTGGGAAGTGGTGACAATGGATTTTATTACGGGATTTCCCAGAACAAGCAAGCAGCATGATTTGATCATGGCTGTGGTGGACAAGCTTACAAAAGATGCCCATTTTATTCCACAGAAAATCGCTCACAAGGCAACAAATGTTGTTGATATCTTCTTAAAAGAAGTGGCACACTTGCATGGAATTCCTAAAACGATTGTGTCTGATAGGAACCTGAAATTCACCTTGAATTTCTGGAAAGGATTGTTCAAAGGATTCAGAAAGAATCTGAATTTTAGTACAGCGTATCATCCCGAGTTTGATGGATATACAAAGAGGGTGAACAGAGTAATAGAGGACATGATGAGAATGTACGTGATGGACAAACCATCAAGATGGGAAGACTACCTACATTTGGCAGAATTCGCCTACAATAATGGGTATCATGCATCATTGAAGATGAGCCCATTTGAAGCACTTTATGGAAGAAAGTGAAACACTCTCGTGAACTAGGATAATCCAGCTGATAGAGCAGTAGTTGGGTCAGAGTTGCTCAAGGAGATGGAGGACCAAATGATAAAAATTAAACAGAATTTGAAAGCTGCCCAGGACAGGAAGAAACGTTATGATGATAAGAATAGAAACCACTGAGAATTCAAAGTGGGTGATCATGTTTTCCTAAAAGTGAAAACTAACAGAAGTTCCCTGAAGCTGGGAAGTTGCGCCAAGTTGGCAGCAAGATTTTGTAGGCCATTTGAAATCCTGGAAAGCATTGGGCCAGTTGCATACATGCTTGCATTACCTGAATCTATGACTGTACATAATGTGTTTCATGTTTAATTGCTTAAGAAATATATACCTGATGCTAATCATGTTATCAACTGGAATGTGATTTAGGTGGAACCGGAAGCTGTCCTGTAAGTGCATCCTGTGCGCATATTGGACAGGAAAATAAAACAGCTTCGAAATTGAGCTATAAAGTTTGTAAAGGTCCAGTGGATCTGGTACAGTCTTGAGGACGCAACATGGGAGCATGAAGATGTTACGCAGATAGAGTACCTGCATATTTTTGAAAATTTTGAAAAGCTTGAATATGCTGTGTAAAGTTGCACTGAGGATAGTGCAGAAATAAGGGGAGGGGGATTGTAATGTCCCCAAGGCCCAACCCAGTTGTAAATCATATTTATGAAATGAATTGTAATTATGTTTCATAGGCTAGTGAGCCAAGTTAATATAAGCTGGTGGGCTTATGTGATTATTAGGCCAGAGGCCCTAAGTGTCGAAGGCCAAGAGCCTGATTTTGTACATGTATCTATGCACATTATTAATAAAAATATAAACACCGCCGCGTGCAAACCTACGAAGATGAATGAGTGATGGGGGACTAAGATTCCATAGAGTGGGTAAGGGATTAGGGGCTGGAAGGTGGGAAAAGGGGCTAAGTGTTGAGCCTAGGGGCTTAAGTCCTTGGGAATAATATTTTAATATTATTCCGAAAAGACCATGTGAAATATATGTTTTATCCTAATTTATTTTGGAATGACATGTGACTTCCAAATGGTGGAAGGAATGGATGTTGATGGAAGCATGCAGTTTCATGGGTGACAAGTGTCAACCCAAGCCATGCAAATAAAATGGTTGAAATGAGCCATGGTTGGGGTTTCGCCTCCATTCTACCCGACCGTCCTAGCGAGAACCGGTTTGACCTCGCCAAGAGACCTCATGCATCGTCTGAACCATACATCCCCTGAAACCAAAGCCTATGTTAATTTCGGGAAAAAGTCTGTGTTTTTTTTACAAAGAGGGTACACCCCTTCTCTGTTCTAAACCATGGATTCAGAACCGACCCCTGCATGGACAACTCGTCACGCATCCCTAAGAATCCAGAGCATGAGTCTATCCCATGTTTCCAAATTGAGAAAATGGAAGTGTCCTGTCCCTACTAAGCTTGGTTATGCTATTGCACTTGCCTATAGCTGCCCTGGGGTGTTCGTGTCTAGATTCCCGTTGACTGTGGTGGACGTGTAGAGTTTGACCCTGTGTGGCTTGTTGGTCAGTCGTACAATACTCTCTCCAGGTGAGAGAGGTGGTTGAAGTTGGAAGAATAGGTTTCTTAGCCTGTGAGCGACTCTCTCTAGGTGAGAGAGTGCGCAGAGGAAGGAGAGAACTCCTGGAAGGAACCCTGTAGCTTCCACAGAGATCGGAGACTTTCGGTCTGGTCTGTTGCTGAAACCCAAGGCAAGGGAGGGTAGCAGCCAAAGGACTGTCTAGGTGACAGAGAAGGTGTATACTCCTGGAGTGGAACAGGCATGTGGGGAAGGAGAGTCTGTGGGCAGTGAGTATGTTACACATCAAAATTACTTACATTGATAGTGTCGCAAGTGTCGTCATTACAGGTGTCACAAGTGTCGCATTTTGCTCATAAGCGTCGCGAGTGTCAAGAAAAGAATATTGCCATAATGCCTATGTCGTACTTATAATGACATCATAAATACATTTGAAACACCTCAAACACTTGATTTGGAGGAAGAGGAATGGTTAACTAGGCTTATGAACCTTTTGCCATCTGAAAGAACCACAAAATTTGGGTTTTTAGAGGAGAGCGCTCCCCTATACCTCTCTCAAGAGTGTTGGCGCCCCCCTATAGTGTCTTTGGGAGAGTTATAACACTGTATCATCCCTTTTGAAGGAGCGCTCCTACTCTCTGGAGTGTTGGCACCCCCCTATACACTACTAGGGAGTGTTATAACGCTCTGACATCCCTTTTGGTGGAGCGCTATCTATTCTGGGCAATAGTTGGTTTGTTGAGAAGAATGGGGGAAAGATATTTTCAATATTGGAAGGCAGTTGGATTCGAATCCCTAGTCCAGCCATGATCTTAGGGAAGATCCCTAAATGAAGGAGGAAAATCCTCAACTCACCCCAAAGATATCTCAAGTAGTTGAGCCTCTCAAAAGCTATATAAGCAGGCTTTCTCATGGTGAATAGGGGATCTGGATGAAGAATGATACCAAACTTATGATCTCATAAGTGATATTTGGAGAAGGGATGAGAAGAATGAAACATATGATCTCATAGGGAACACACAGTGAAGTGGAGGCTAATCAGCGAAGCTATCATCATTCCGATCGTGGAGCTTTTGAGCAAGGGTTAGACAAGGAGAACTTGCCAAAACTGCTACATTCCATCTATGGYTGTAAGTAACATTTTGTCCTCATTAATGTAATATGCTTGGCTTATTTCTTTCTAATTTGTGTTTGACATTACATGAATTTGTCTCTAATTAGATAGGTCTGCTTCRAACTAATMTTGATAGAATAGGAAGTGGTTGTACTTTGTTTGTCTATAGGGCTTATCGAGGAGCTCCAGATTGGAGTTCAACTCGAAGCGTGCAGGGACAAACACCGGTAAAAGGTATGTCTTTCCTCCTTCCTCTTGATGCATTAGTTTGTGTAGACCAAAAAGGAAGTCAGTGACCATGATAAGCACTTTCTGTCTTAAGAGTTAAGAGTCTATCTCTCAAGAGGAGATCTACCTGTCCGCAGGGAGATTTTCCTTCAACAGAGTATGAGTGGTTCCTAGGAGAGAATTCCTTCCTTGTGACCAGGTGTTTTTCCCTGTAACCTCAGCCTAGCCTAGGATTCCTTGCATTGGGGTGGAGCTTAGTCCCAGCTCGGGGGTGACCCACTACTGAGCTTGATGAGCAGTGTGGTCTAAGGCTGGGAGGTTCGTCGAAGGCCTGCATGTGGTTGGTGGAATTACCACTGTTTCAAAGATAAGTACCAAATGATGTTGTAATTTACGTTTCTGCATGTCTATGTATTTATAATTATCGTGTATTCTGTTGTGCATACGAATTAATGTTAAAGCCATTGATTATTCATAATAGCAGTAATTCTTATGTTTACTCTCTGAGTTTAAATGTGTTTCATTTGTTTAAATGCATGTCTTATATATAGAATTAAGTATGAGATTGTTTTTCCACGCAGTAATGTTGGCCTGACCATGGGGTTGATGTTCGAGAACATTACAGAATGGTATCAGAGTGCTATAGTATGAAAGAGTGTTACAAAAAGGAAGGAAAAACAACATTCAAAAGATGGAGGAAAAACAACGTGGTGCACATGTAGTAAAACCTAGCCATGTTAGGGTTAGGGTTTTGGATATGAATGTAATGTCTATAAGCCAATAGAATAATACAAATAAAGTCCTAGGAGGTCTAGTAGAGGTTGTTCGTTGTTTTGTTGGTTAGTTAGTAAAGGAGAGATAATTTGGGCTGAATAAGCTAGTTTTTTAGGGTTAGGTCACAGCTTGTGGAGCCTAGTGTGGTCTAGTCCGCCTCACAGAGGGTAATTACCCTCCTTTTCGATTGTAATCCTAAAAATTGTAATGCACAATGCATATTTTGAAGAAAGATTAATACAAGAGAAGAAGAGAGAGATATTTGTGTACGTAGCCTCGGGGGGGTGAACCACGGTAAATCTATTGTGTTTATGTGTCATGAATGGTTGGTTTACTGTTATGTTTTTTATTAGTTATAAAATGAATGATTAACTTATATTATGACAACATGCATGCATAGTTTGATTAATGAATGAATACTAGAGTTAGAATAATGGATAATAATGTTGATGCATGAGGAAAAGGAACAGAACATAGTCCCAATCCCTTCCCTGACTGCAGACACCTCAGTATTGTAGTCCCCCATAAATTTATTAATCTAGGTGGATATTGGTGGCCACCCACCTTTTCCAACTATCTCAAAACAATTTTTTGGCAATTTTCATAATTTACTATTTTTAGCAGATTTTTGGGTCCTAAACTTCCGGAGCCGTTTTGAGGCCCTAAACGACGTTTTTGTGGGTATGTTGCAATCGAAAAATTTCATCATGAATTTTTTGGAAATTTTTGTAGTCCTCGGATAGATATTTCCAACAGGATATCGTATGCCTAAAACGAAGATTGTATGCAAAAGTTATGATCACAAGAAGTTGATGTACTGACTTACCCAAACATGGCCCACATGACTTTTGGCGCTTCATCTCCTAGGGTTAGGTTTTTGGATGTCTAGGGTTTTTTGACACTCTTGTTTATTGTAAAAAAAATTATTCAGAGCCTCATTGTAATCATCTTCTTGTGAATGAGTGCATCCGTCACATCTCTCCTTAGAGATAAGCCACCACCATTCGAGCAAGCTTGTTTTCCGCTGCATTTTAAAGTTTCAGCTTATTTCCTTATTGAATAGAAAACTAGTTTTACTGTATCTCTGTTATTCTGTGTTAAGCATCTGTTAATAATATGTAGTCATTTCTTTTTCTCATAAAATCCGGATCAGTGGTATCAGAGCAGTTTTCTCCTTGTTGTCTTAATGCATGTCCCCAACGAGGTCAGGGTACAAAGAATTGGGTCTCGAGCTTGTTTCTCTTGAGGACCAAAGCTCTCGCACACCCAAGTGAACTCTCATGGTAGGAGAAAAGAAATATGATGGGATAGGAGATACTTTCAAAATGTTGCTTGAGGAAGCCCTCATGCAATAGAGGAACGATATGATGGATAATTTCGCACAAATCCTTCGGCGACTACCAACAGGCGACTCATATTCTTCAAGTGGAGGCACTGCCCCCTTCAAGGTACAAATAAACTTCGATATTCATATATTTGAAGGTCAAATAGACACAGATAGTGTAGACAAGTGGTTGAATCTACTATAAGGGTATTTTTTTGTCCATAACTTTTTGAATAGAGAAAAGATTACTTTTGCACTCCTCAAAGTCGTTCCCCATGTCAAAGATTGGTGGGAAACTTTCTGTGAGAAAAAGGAAACAGATGAACCCTCATTATTTACAGTCAAGACCACCTGGAAATCCTTCAGGGATGCTATTAAGGAAAAATACTACCCTGTTGGAAGTTATGATGACTTGTATACCAAATGGACCACATTGCGGCAAGAAAGAGACCAAGATGTACCATAGTTCAAAAATATCTTCCATACCTTGCACACAAATATGGGTATCACAGATTTAGAGTGACATCTCATGCTCAAGTATCGTGGTTCTCTACATAGATACATCCAGACCAAAATGGAATTTCTGGACATTGCGTCCTTGGGCGCGACCTACCGATATGCC
>ML796937.1:26262-48022 GCA_009831015.1 Picea engelmannii | reverse complement strand
TAGAGAAAAATGACACTTGGGAATTGGTTCCAAGACCAAAGAATAAGAATGTGATTGGCACAAAATGGGTTTTCAGGAATAAATTGAATGAAGATGGACAAGTTACAAGGAATAAAGCTAGATTGGTATGTAAAGGATATGCATAGATTGAAGGAATCGAATTTGAAGAGACATTTTCCCCAGTTGCCAGAATGGAAGCAATCCGTTTACTTTTAGCTTATGTATGCTCCAAAAATATGAAAGTATATCAGATGGACTTAAAATTATCTTTTTTGAATGGGGAACTTGAAGAAGAAGTCTACATTGAATAAACAAAGGCATTTCAGTTGTCAGAGAACACAAACTATGTATGTAAATTAAAGAAGGCATTGTATGGTCTAAAACAAGCTTCTAGAGCATGGTACTCTAGATTGGATAAGTATCTGTAGCAGGCAGGGTTCAGAAAAGGAAGTGCAGCCAACAACCTCTACATCAAAGTAAGTCAAGGTAATATTTTATTAATTGAAGTTTATGTTGATGATATTATTTTTGGTAGTGATGATGNCAGGTTAAGCCAGAAATTTGCAAAAGACATGCAGAATGAATTTGAAATGTCGTTACTTGGAGAACTATCCTTCTTTCTGGGACTTCATATACGTCAAAGCAACCAAGGAACTTTTATTTTTCAAACCAAGTATATCAGAGAAATGATAAAGAGGTTCGAAATGGAAGATTGAAAACCAGTTATCACTCCCATGCAAACCAGTTGTAAGTTGAGCAAAGATGATGATTCGAAGTCTACAGATTAGAGGCAATATAGATCAATGATTGGTAGCCTACTATATGTGATAGCATCCAGACCAGATGTAATGCAAGCAGTTGGACAGGTGGCACGATTTCAAGCAACACCAAATGAATCACATGTATTAGTAGCAAAGAGGATTTTCAAATATCTCAAAGGAACAAAAGAGTTTGGATTATGGTATCCAAAAGGAAAAGATATATCACTTATTGCCTACACAGATGCATATTGGGTAGGTTGTATTGATGACCTACGAAGCACCAGTGGATCAGTGTTCTACTTAGGTGAGTGTTTGGTATCATGGATAAGCAAGAAACAATCATCAATATCTCTATCTACAGTCGAGGCAGAGTATATTGCAATAGCAACATGTTGTACATAGGTTCTTTGGATTGAACAAACTTTGACAGATATACAGGTTGAGTATGATGAGCCCATTCCAATATATTGTGATAATACAAGTGCCATCTCTATCTCAAAAAACCCGGTGATGCACTCTAAGACGAAGCACATTCCAATCAAGTATCACTTTCTACGGGAACAGGTTGCAGAAAAGAACATCAGAGTTCAGTATGTGGGCACAAAAGAACAAGTGGTAGACATCTTTAAAAAACCACTTCCACGGGAAGCCTTTTGAATATCTTCGCCAAAGACTTGGAGTTATTTCTACTCCAAAATGAATGATTTTTGAATACTTATCTTATATGTATTAGATGTACATGAGGAAGCACCATAAGAGGACAGTTCAGACAGGGGGAGCGACCCCGGATGGAAAGATACCTTTTTCATTGATGACAAAGGGGGGGAGACTTATCAGATGCAGAGGATAGAGGCAAATTTATCAGATGCAGAGGATAGAGGCATGGTTCCAGGGGGAGCATGAGTGATATGATTTCAGTATTGCATCAGAGCATTGCCATCAATGCCAAAGGGGGAGATTGTTGATTAAGGTTGGTTGTCATTGATGTCAACCCTTGAAGAAAGCCCCGTAGCACAAATGTTTGGGTAATGGACCCAATATTGTTTGATGTAAACATGACTCATTATTGTCTTGTCATGGTTGATAAGAACTAAAGATGGATGAACCCCAAAGTGGTCCCCTTATGGTGAAATCCCTCACGGGAAGACGCTTTGTAGAGTAAGAGAACCCATGCTTAATTGTGGAATAATGAGATCATAGATGGATAGTTCTTTTCATTCCATTTCTGGTGGTATGTGAAACGTCACATAACTCCTCACGGTTAGAAAGTTATGGCCATGAGAAGTTGGAGACCCCAGGTTTGGGTAATGGACCCAAGTTTGTTTGATGGATAACGATATGCGTTATGATATATTTTCAGATAATACTATTCTATATGGATATTACATGTAATTTCATTTCTGGTGGTATGTGGAACATCACATAACTCCTCACGGTTTGAGAGTTATGGCCTTACGAAGTTGGAGGACCCTCATATGTCATCTAGAAGCCCCAAAAGGTCAAAGTAGTCAAAGTGGTTTAAGAGATTTTAAAAGCTAAATATTAAAGTAAAGTAATGAGTGTATTATAATTCAAAGTGAATACAAAATAAATTATTTCAATAATAAATTTAATGGATAAATTAGAAGTGGGTTAACCCTAAAATCAGGAAAGTGGGGCCAAGTGACCTAGACGATGTTTTTAAGGAAGCTACTTGGAGAGTATAAATAAGAGGAAAGGGTCTCTCATTTTAATCGCACTTGAGAATATTGAATATATATAGGTGTCTAAGGTAACCAAGGATATCTAAGCCAAAATTCTGAGGGAAGGTGAAGAAAAGAAGGCCGAAATGAAAGGAAGGATAAGTTCTTTTGATGGTGCTTTCTAAGGTATGTTATTTATAGGTCATCTCACCATTTTTTCTATACCTTATTTTCTATAATGATTCAGATCATGAATTTTCTATGCCATTGAGAAAACATATCCAAGTATATGTGGTAAAAAATTCAGCTTGCGAGTCATTGTATTTTTGGATTTACACTCTGTCGAAAATAGGGTTTGTGGCTAGTCCTGAAACTAGTCAAAAACAACTGTTTCGGGAAAAAAAGTCATAAATTATTCATAAAAGATCCAAATTAAGTGAAACTAAATGTGTTGGTTAGGGTACATTATATAGTATTTTTTGTAATATTTTCATATCAATTCAATAAATATTCTGTGCGGGGCACGCTCTACAAGGTCGCTCTGTAGACTAAGCCAGAATTCAGCAAGGTATGCCATTTTTGCTATAACTCCTTTTCTGGGAGGCTCCATGTAGTGAAACTGGGAGGAATTTCATAAAACACACTGAAGAAAATTGTGTATCAGTTTCATATCTTTATACATTACAGGTACAAAGTTATGATTACTTCAAGTTAGGGTTGTTGACTAATCCAAAACTAGGCATGTGAGACTAAAGAAAAGTTTGATGAAAATGCTAGTCTCTTGTTGTTGAAATTAAGGAAGGTGTTGGAAGAAAATAATATAATCTCTATGTTTACAAGCTTCCTACACAGGGTCTTTAAATTCTCGCTACTCGTCACAACCTTTCTCATTAAACGACACTTGTCACTCGTCACTTTCTACATACCTGCTTTTCAATTTTTGTTTTCATGACTGTAAGCATGAAAACTCACAGCTCGAATTCATACTTGATTTCATTTTTTCTCATTAAAGGGTTAATGTTCATATGGTCTATTGTCGAATTGTCATATTTCTCTATGAACATGGTTGTTTTCCTGGTTATAACCCCTTGGTCTTAAACACGCCTTGGTTACATGAGTATAAAACCTCCACTCATTTAGCATTCGACTAATGTCAATGGGGTTTTGATTTATAAAAAATTTAATGGTTCAATTGTTTATTTGATACATTAATATTTGTGATCAAGTCGTGGATATGCATACTATTGTTTTCAACTGTTCTGATCATTGTGCGTACCATTATGCCAAGGTGTCATTCCAAGTACAGCGTGGAATTATAGCTTTGCATGGCCTCGATCTACATGACCTCTCTCACACGCATGGTAATTAACGCTCCTACCTACCATTTTGAGTTGTCTTTGCATTGCATTGAGGAAACTCGGGGTGATGGCTCTGTGTTTATTCTATCAAACCCTACCTCTGAATCCCGTGTTGATTCCCTACTGTTAGCCATGGCTCCTGTGGTGAGGATTGAGCCCAACAGCATCTAGACATTGTTATCATTTGACAATGCCAGAGATGACTTAGAAAGGAACGACTAGAGTGTGTTTGTTGAAAAGTTTGAGGGTTTTAATCTAAGAGTTGGTCAAGAATTCGCGTTGACGTTCAACAGTTGCAGAGAAAAAATAGGAGACTTCCAGCTTGAGTTAAATGAAGATTTTATAAGCCAAGCCACCGGTCTACCAGCTATGGGACAAAAATGGTTCAAAAACTCAAAGGTTGAAGAGGTTCCCTGGTCATTGTTGTTCACCTCAAGGAGAATTACCAGCTGCGACCGAGGTATGCCTATCTCATCTTTAAAACATAGATGGCATGATCTGCTAGCTATTGTGAAATAGTTTGTTACCTGTGAGGGGAGATATGGGTTGGTTTTCTTGTATCACTTGCGACTACTTATGAGTTTTATCGATTTCCCCCTGAACATGCCCTATTTTCTCCTTCGAAGTCTATACAAAATGGCAAAGCGGTTTAAAAGGTAGAAGTCTGATTCTAGTCTATTCCACCATTGTTTAATCAAGATTATTATTATACATCAGTTGAAATTAAACAATGATTGTTGGGATGCTTTTCTGTTACGAAATGGTTTTGGTAGCAGTGAGTTGGGACAAGTTGACAAGCCTGTCGTCACATAAACCCTCGTGAAGCCTACCATCTCTCCTCCTTTGCTCTTTCCATGTGATCCTATTTCTAATTTGGAACCCTCGACCTATCCTGATTCTACCCAACCCGACACTCTACTAGATTCGTATCCAAAGGGTGGTGTTAAGACTATTAAAAAATCCACAAGGAAAAAGTGTAAAGGCAACGTTGATATCAATTATAAGAGTAAAAGGGCCGCTCATTGGGTTTCATGATGTGCCCGAAATAAACCCAAGCCCTGTGCAGACCAAAACGCAATTGTGTTAAGCGAGGATTCCGATTCAGAAATTGAAAAATTCCTGGCGGAAGAGTATCCATATTCATATGGACTTTGCTCTGATAAACCCTACGATTATGTTACAAACCTTCCACCATGTCTAAAGGACAATCCCAATTTCCCTGGAATCAAACTCAGTAATGAACCTACAGGTCAAATGGAATATTCCCGACCTGTTAATACTATCACTGCCAATACACAATCTATTCAGCCGCACTGTAATGAATGTCGATCATGGATCGATAGGTATTACAAAGATGTGCCTTTACTTTAGTCTCGGCTTAAATCCTTGGAAGACCAGGTGAATTTTCTAACGAAGGAGAATAGAAGACTTAAATCCATAGCTCAAACCAAATACAAACGCCAAAAAACCACAGGGTCTGTTGTTTCTAAGAACGTGGAAGCAGCAACTGCAATAGTAAATTCAAAGATTGCTTGATTAGCTCGAATCCCTTAATTTGAGGTATGATTTTTTTAAAATAAGTTTAGTATGATTCTGTCTTTTTCAAATTAGGATACATGATTTGTTTGCACAGATTACCTTTAGTTTGTTTTGATTGATTCAAATAAAATATGATTCTAGTTATAATTATAACTAGCTACAGAATCGTGAGATTTTGTAGCTAGTTAGAAAAATTTGAATTACTTGTTTTGATAACTGAAAATACATCTGAAATATTTTATTCTTATTTGTTCACAGGAACCTATGATTTCTAAGAATATTTGAAGCACTGTTGGCATCTCTCAGCATACTATCTTTATGTTTTCAAATAGAATAGGCTGTTAGTTTTTGGTATCAAGTAGAATCTGGGAGGTTGCATTCCCTTGAACAATCCCGATTAATCAAGAACAATCCTGCCAGACCCTGGCTCGACCAAGATGCAGTGGCCATACCTGGGCCTTAGCATCCCTTACCCAAACACCCGGAGAAATGGCTCCCTAAATTTGACCCAGACTCCAAACAGATCGCCGAAGATCACATCAAAAATTTTATGTTAGCCATTAGACTCCGTAGTGTCGAGCACGAAGACGTAGTCCGTAGATTGTTTCCCTACACCTTTGAAGGAAATGCCTCTACCTGGTACTTTCCCCAACAGCCCCACACCATCATGTCATGGGAGAAGTTTGAATCATGTTTTCTTGAGAAGTTCGGAGACGACAAGCCTCCTGAAGTTCTAGTCATGGAGCTTTCTAGTTTAAGAATGAACCCCAAAGAGAAGATCAAAGACTTTAATCAAAGGTTCTTGACACTAAAGAACTGAATCCCTACGGATTCGATGCCTGTCGAGAATCTTATTATAGCATATTATACGGAAGCCTTACATCAAAGCATAGCCATTTGGGTAAAGAGATCCAAGAAATCCATGTTGTTAGAAGCCTTCGAAGAGGCCATTCAGATCGAGAAAGACACCCTCAGCTTAAAATACACTACTAGCAATGAAATAGAGACTAGTTCATCTTCCAAAAAGAAAATCAAAATCCTCCCTAGACCTTCCCAAAACAAAGCCCAACCTGAAAGCTCAGATTTAGAAAAATTACATAAAGTCATTCAAAAACTGTCCAATCAAGTTATAGATTTAAAAAGGACGGATGAAGAAGCTTTTTCGAGCAAAGGGCCTTACAAACCCCATTTTAGGAAGCCTTTTCCCACCAACTGACCTAATTCAAATACTGAAGGCCTAAATCTAGAAAGTCTGCAATTCGCTATTCAAACGATTCTAGAAGCATAGGATAACTTGATGCCTCCTAAGATCCCTAAAGAAGTAGCTTAACAAGAGACAATAGAAGAAGATGAATCCTCTCCGAATATTTTTGGACATTTTTCGAATAGTATTTTTCAAGCTAATTTCGAAACAGTGCATCCTTACAATACTAGGAGTAAGACAGCAAACAAGCCTTCTTCTGAAATCACTATGACTTTGCCTCCAAAACAGTCTAAATCAATTGAGACTAAACAGAATTCAGTAAACCCAAGCTTAGATTATGATTTGGTTGAAGATCTAAAAAAAATTAGGGCTAATATTTATGTTTATGAATTATTAAAATTCCCTTTTCTTCTGCAAAAAATGCTACAAAATATTGCAGAGAACAACAAAAATGGCAATCCAAGCAGTAACAAAGGTGTTCAGAACAACCCCAAAGTTCCTCATAAGGCCTTCGCCAAAACTACTTCTGATCCTCACGAGAAAAGAGACCTTCCTGTAAATAATGTAACAAATGTAGATAAATCATTTTTAGAGGTCATGAGTAAAAAGAAACAAGCTTCCACTATTACTACTCGAAGAAATGTCCCTCCATTTTTGTTAACTTTTGAAATTTTCAATAGGAATGTGCATAACTGCATGGTAGATTCAAGAGAGTCATCTAACGTAATGCCTTGGTCTGTTTGTCAAAAGATTAATCTCGAAGTTCAACCATCCACCTTGAAGATCATCCAGCTTGATCGAACTAGTGTTAAAGTTATAGGCGAATTGAGAAATGTGCTTATAAGATTGTCATCTAACCCTAAAGTTCATCAAGTGATTTATATTATTGTTGTAGATATCCCAGAAGTTTATGGTTTGTTTTTAAGCAGAGACTGGTCAGAACAGCTACACGACTATTTTGCGATGGATTGGTCTCACTTGTGGCTACCTGAGAATGGAAAGCCCAACAGAATCAAGGTAAATCGTGAACGTTACCTAAAGTTCACGGTGATGGATTTAAATGATCCCAATGAACCATTCACTCCTTCTGCCGATTCACCCGAAATACTGGGGATGGATACTTTTTTCAGCAATTTCATGGCCGAAACTTCCATTATCACTAACCCAGAATAAAAGTCTGAAATTTTGACATATACGCAGCCAGCAGCTTCTACCCAGTGGTCACATGCAACCGACAACAATCAAATATGGTCTCTTTACTTTGACGGGTCAAAATCTAAGGAAGAAGTTGGTGCAGGTTGCGTGATTATCGATCCAGCAGGTAACAAGACCCTGATTGCGTGCAGGTTAGAGTTCAAATGTACAAACAACACAACAGAATATGAGGAACTATTGTAAGGCCTCAGAAAAGCATTAGATATGAACGTTCAAAATTTGACTGTCTTTGGTGATTCGGAAATCGTGGTTAGACAGGTAAAAAATTCTATCCATTGTTTGTCTCCGCACCTTAAAATCTACCAATCTGAGGTATGGAATTTGATGAATAAGTTTGTTGCATTTAACATAAATTCTATTCCTAGATTGAATAATTCGGAAGATGATTTGTTAGCTAACGTAGATTCGAAACTTTTCCCTGTAGAAGGCTTATCTTTGAATGCATTCTCCGTCGAACTATTGTTTAGACCGTCCATCCCCGACAACATCATGAATTGGAGAGTCTTCGATGATGATCAACTGATTATAAGTTTCCTACATATGGAAGAAACTTTCCAGGGTGCGGTGATCGACGAAGGTACTCATGACGAAAATCTTCGTGACTTTACGGTAATACCAGATCCAAGATCTCCAGAATCTTCATCAGATATGGTAAATTCTATCCCAAAATCTGTAATTAGATTAGAAAAATTTTACGATCTTCACGACAAGTTCAAAACATCTGTGAACTGTAAAACGAGCAGTTCCTCTTTGACGCATGAAAAAGTAAACTTGGGAACTAAAGACAACCCACAGTGCATTAATTTAGGGGTGGGGTGTTCTGAACAAGAAAAATCAGCGTTTATTAAATTGTTTAAGGAATTCAAAGATGTTTTTGCTTGGACATACGACGACCTAAAAACATTTGATCCTAACATCATACAACACGTTATTCCTATGAAACCCCAAACCAAACCTTTTCAACAAAAGTTAAGGAAAATGCACACAAAACTCGAACCAACTGTCAAGAAGGAATTAAATAAACTCCTGAATGCTAAGATAATCTTCCTAGTTAGGCACACACAATGGGTCTCTAATCTTGTCCCTGTCCGGAAGAAGAGTGGTGAAATCCGACTATGTGTCGATTTCCAAAATCTTAATCGAGCGTCTGATAAAGACAACTACCCTATCCCACCCATCGAACAGATCCTTCAACAGGTATCTGGTTCTGAAAGATTATCCTTATTGGATGGTTTTTCAGGGTATAACCAAGTCCTAATGTCCCCTCCAGACCAACTTAAAACCACCTTCCGCACTCCATGGGGTACCTACGCTTATAGGAAGATGCCCTTTGGACTCATAAATTCCGGTGCCACTTTCCAGAGAGTGATGGACATCGCTTTTCGAGGCTTAATCAATCAATCTGTCGTAGTTTACCTGGATGACATTACTGTCTTCTCAAAAAACAAAGAAGATCATCTAGCTCATTTAAGATCTGTTCTACAACAATGTCGTAAGTACGACATTTCTTTGAATCCTAAAAAATCTATTTTCGCAGTAGAACAAGGTAAAATCTTAGGATTTATTGTATCAAGCGAAGGGATGATTATCAACCCTGAAAGAACTCAAGTCATTTCGAAACTCCCCCCTCTCTCGTCAAAAAATTCTATGCAATCTTTCTTAGGTCAGATAAACTTTGTTAGGAGATTCGTCCCTAGCTTTTGAGAAATGGTGAGACCATTACAAAACCTAATAAAAAAGGGCGTACAATACCATTGGGGACCTTTAGAAAACTAGTCTTTTAATTCAATAAAAAAGGCCATAATAGATGCTCCTTCTCTAATGAGCCCTGATTTTTCGCAACACTTCACCCTCTACACGTTCACTTTTGACCGTTCATACGCCACTGTCCTAACTCAAAAAAATGCTGAAAACAATGAAGTCCCAATTGTCTTTATGAGCTCAGCCTTCAAAGGGGTAGAACTTAATTACCCAGCAGTAGATCAGCAAGCCTATGTTGTTTTTAAAGCAGTAAAGCACTTCCGATCTTATCTTTTGAAATCTAGGAAGAAAATCATTGTCCCTTACCCGGCTGTCAGAAATCTGTTAGTACAGAAAGAACTAGGAGAAAAAATGGAAAACTGGGTCACATCCTTGCAAGAGTATGACATAGAAATCACCCCAGCACAAATAGTAAGAGGCCAAGGGTTATGCAAGTTAGTTTCTAACTCAGCTGCAGGACAACAAGAGGAAAATGATATGTCAAATCCAGGACAGCACTATCAAAATCTAATCTGTTGTGCACAAAACCCTGTTAGTCCCTGGTATGATGATATAAAATTTTGTCTTGAACATGGGTCAGCTCCCCATCACCTGGATCCCACAAAAAGAAGAGCACTAAGATTAAAATATTCTTCTTTTCAACTGATTAATGGTATTCTGTTTCGTTGAAATTTTGATGGAGTACTAATGCGTTGTCTTGAGAAAGATGAAGCAGAAAAGGTCTTATTGGAATTGCACGCAGGAGAAGTTGGTGGGCATTTTGGTGGAGATACCACTGCCCATAAAGTATTAAGAGTACGTTACTACTGGCCTACACTTTTTAAATATGCTCATGCTTTGTGTCGCAAGTGTGTAATTTGTCAAAAATCATCTTGACGGATACAAAAACCAACCTTCCCTTTGCAACCAGTTTCAGTAGACTCCCCTTTTTAGCATTGGGGTCTAGATATTATAGGTCCAATCAATCCGTCATCCTCATAGCAGCATAAGTATATCATAATAGCCATAGATTACTTCACCAGGTGGTCTGAGGCTGCTCCATTAAAAGCTGTAAATACCAGCCAGGTAATATCTTTTTTGAATTTGAATATTATTACTCGTTTCGGTATCCCTGACTGCCTGGTATTTGATAATGCTTCTTATTTTTTGTCTCTTGAGATGAGTGATTTCACTCTAGAAAAGGGAATTAAATTAAAGTATTCTGCCAGCTATTACCCCCAAGGCAATGGATTGGCAGAATCGACTAATAAAAATCTGATCAAAATTATCAAGAGAACGATCTCTGAAAACCATAAAAATTGACATAACGCACTGCTAAACGCAATCTGGGCTGATAGAGTGACTCCTAAAACAGTTGTGGGTAACTCACCTTTCTTTCTCGTTTATGGCAGAGAGGCGATTCTGCCACCACATGTCCTCCTTCCCTCTCTGCAGCTATCGCAGAAAATACAAGAAGAGGATTGTCCCCCTTTGGAGAATCAAATTAACGCTTTGTTAAAATTAGAAGAAGTGAGGGCTCAAGTGAAACGGAAATTGGATCAACATCAACTCATTGTTAAAAGATGGTTTGATTCCAATTCTGCCTCTGACAGAAATTTTGAGGTAGGTGACCTTGTCCTAAAATGGGACAAACCGCATGAGGAAAAAGGAGAGCATACAAAGTTTCATAACTTGTGGTTAGGACCATTCTTAATTGCTGAAAAATTGGGTCCCATTTCCTTTCGATTACAGAATTTAGAGGGACATCCAGACACCTATACAGTGAATGGCCAAGCTCTAAAAAGGTACTTCACCTGATGACACTCCCATGTACACTATGTAAATATTTTTGTTTTGCTTGCTTTTTGTTTTTCTTTGCTGGTCTGTTTTGATTTTTCCCTTATGTTTACAAGGTTTTTTTTTAGACGCACATGCCTGCACCATGAACTGTTTCAGACAAAGAGAACAGAAAAATTTCCCCTCTAAAATGACTACTGAAGGTTGTTTAAACATCAATTATGATATTTTTTTGAAGTTTGCAGCCATGTTAAAGAAAACTTGTTGTTTGAAAACCGTTTCTTGATTTCAATCTGTAACTGAAGCTATTCACGATCATCCATAAAAAAATCTTCTTACGCTATCCCTATTCCTTAAGAGAACAACTCAGAGATGTCTCCCTGCCCTCGAAATTCGGTTTTATTAACAAACTATCTCTAGATCTTAATGAAGGACAGTTGAAAATTTTCCTCAAGGTCTGTAATTTACTAAGATATGTCCAAAAACCAGGATTTTCAGCGTCACCCCGCTCTATTAAATATCTTTAAAACTAAATAAACCTTCAAAGAGCTATGGGAAGTGCTTGTAAACCCATTGGGATACTGACCAGGTCTGTTGGCAGCGGGTAAATGCATGCATGACACCAAGATAACTTAGTCGGGGTACTGAACAGGCTCGCTGGCAATGAAGCAATGTCAGGTATATGAAAATTTTTAGATATGGAATCTTTTGACCTTAAATGTCCTTTGTTCTAATCTGGAACTTCTTGGCAGGATACAAATATCGGAGTGGGTTAAATGGAATCCTTGTCGAGGCTATGGATGCCTACTGGAAGCAGTGGCTCTCTTTTGTCAAGATTGTCATCAGTTTTTATCTTTTAAAATAACAATAATCTGAAACTAGAATGTTTTATAATTGATAATGATGTTCAGACACCTTCTTAGTTGTTTTCGATTTGAAGTTTTTTTTCTGATTATCCCAATCTGGACTCATTCGTTTGGCAGAGATAACTGCTTCTACCAGTGTGTCGCCATTGTTGGCAGCAAATAATATAATCTCTATTTTTACAAGTTGCCTACACAGGGTCTTTAAATTCTCGTTACTTGTCACAACCTTTCTCATTAAACGACACTTGTCACTCGTCGCTTTCTACATACCTGCTTTTCGATTTTTGTTTTCATGACTGTAAGCATGAAAACTGACAGCTGGAATTCATACTTGATTTCATTTTTTCTAATTAAAGGGTTAATGTTCATATGGTCTATTGTCGAATTGTCATATTTCACTATGAACATGGTTGTTTTCCTAGTTATAACCCCTTGGTATTAAACACACCTTGGTTACATGAGTATAAAACCTCCACTCATTTAGCATTCGACTAATGTCAATGGGGTTTTGATTTATAAAATTTGTAATGGTTCAATTGTTTATTTGATACATTAATCTTTGTGATCAAGTCGTGGATATGCATACTATTGTTTTCAACTGTTCTGATCATTGTGCGTACCATTATGCCAAGGTGTCATTCCAAGTACATCGTCGTATTATCATGGCCTCGATTTACACGACCTCTCTCACATGCATGGTAATTAATGCTCCTGCCTACCATTTTGAGCTATCTTTGCATTGCATTGAGGAAACTCGAGGCGATGGCTCTGTGTTTATTCTATCAAACCCTACCTATGAATCCCGTGTTGATTCCCTACTGTTAGCCATGGATCCTGTGGTGAGGATTAATCCCAACGACATCCAGACATTGTTATCATTTGACAATGCCAAAGATGACTTAGAAAGGAACGAATAACGTGTGTTTGTTGAAAATTTCAAGGGTTTTAATCTAAGAGTTGCTCAAGAATTCGCGTTGACATTCGACGGTTGCAGAGAAAAAATAGGAGACATCCAGCTTGAGTTAAATGAAGATTTTATAAGCCAAACCACCGGTCTACTAGCTGTGGGACAAAAAAGGTTCAAAAACTCAAAGGTTGAAGAGGTTCTCTGGTCATTGTTGTTCACCTCAAGGAGAATTACCAGCTGCGACCAAGGTATGCCTGTCTCAGCTTTAAAACCTAGATGGCATGACCTGTTAGCTATTGTGAAACAGTTCGTTACATGTGAGGGGAGATATGGGTTGGTTTTCTTGTATCACTTGCGACTGCTTATGAGTTTTATCGATTTCCCCCTGAAAATGCCCTATTTTCTCCTTCGAAGTCTATACAAAATGGAAAAGCGGTTTAAAAGGCAAAAGTCTAATTCTAGTCTGTTCCACCATTGTTTAATCAAGATTATTATTATACATCAGTTGAAATTAAACAATGATTGTTGGGATGCTTTTCTGTTACGAAATGGTTTTGGTAGCAGTGAGTTGGGATAGGTTGACAAGCCTCTCGTCACAGAAACCCTCATGAAGCCTACCATCTCTCCTCCTTCACTCTTTCCCTGTGATCCTATTTCTAATTTGGAACCCTCGACCTATCCTGATTCTACCCAACCCGACACTCTGCTAGATTTGTATCCAAAGGGTGGTGTTAAGACTGTTAAAAAATCCACAAGGAAAAAGTGTAAAGGCAACGTTGATATCAATTATAAGAGTAAAAGGGCCGCTCGTTGGGTTTCACGATGTGCCCGAAATAAACCCAAGCCCTGTGCAGACCAAAATGCAATTGTGTTAAGCGAGGATTCCGATTTGGAAATTGAAAGATTTCTGGCCGAAGAGTATCCATATTCATATGGACTTTGCTCTAATAAACCCTACGATTATGTTACAAACCTTCCACCGTGTCTAAAGGACAATCCCGATTTCCCTGGAATCAAACTTAGTAATGAACCTACAGGTCAAATGGAAGATTCCCCACCTGTTAATACTATCACTGCCAATACACAGTCTATTCAGCCGCACAGTAATGAATGTCGATCATGGATCGATAGGTATTACAAAGATGTGCCTTTACTTCAGTCTCAGCTTAAATCCTTGGAAGACCAGGTGAATTTGCTAATGAAGGAGAATAGCAGACTTAAATCTGTAGCTCAAACCAAATACAAATGCCAAAAAACCACAGGGTCTGTTGTTTTTAAGAACGTGGAAGCAGCAACTGCAATAGTAAATTCAAAGATTCCTTGATTAGTTCGAATCCCTTAATTTGAGGTATGATTTTTTTTAAATAAGTTTAGTATGATTCTGTCTTTTTCAAATTAGGATACATGATTTGTTTGCACAGATTACCTTTAGTTTGTTTTTATTGATTCAAATAAAATATGATTCTAGTTATAATTATAACTAGCTACAGAATCGTGAGATTCTGTAGCTAGTTAGAAAAATTTGAATTACTTGTTTTGATAACTGAAAATACATCTGAAATCTTTTATTCTTATTTGTTCACAGGAACCTATGATTTCTAAAAAGATTTGAAGCACTGTTGGCATCTCTCAGCGTACTATCTTTATGTTTTCAAATAGAATAGGCTGTTAGTTTTTGGTATCAAGTAGAATCTGGGAGGTTGCATCCCCCACATTTTTTGGAACAAATTAGATGTTATCAACAGGAAATGTTTTGTTCCTGTAACCTATATAAATGTGTTGTTTTGTAAACTCGAGATCATCGCTGCCTGGGGGCAAAAAACTATGGATTTATGATTGACAGACTTGAATAGAAGATGATATTTGCACAACTTTAGCTTCTATATATCATGTTTATTGAAGTTATGATCATTTCGATTTGTAATTAGATTGTGACTACTTTAGATATCATGATTTATTGCAGATTGGCATAATGAAATTTATATGATATCCATGTATTTATGTCCCATATATAACACACAGTAATTATTCTGTTCAAATTTGAGATTAGAAGATTCATCTTCTTTATTCATTGAACATTTATACACAAATTTTCACAGCAGGATTTATCTCAATGTGGCCATTTGTGAAATTATAAAATTGTTGTTACTACATCTCTTATATGTTTTGTCATTCTCATTCAATCATTAATGCTTCGCATTTACGAGAAGCATTTGTAAGATCTGTTGCAGGTTTGCCTCATCAAACAGTGAAATTGGATACTATACACAGGACGAATAGGAGATGTGATTACAGGTTAGTTTGCTAGTTTTATTTTATTAGTTTAATTAATATAGAAATTTCCTGTAATCTAAACACATTTTACTGTTCATCTCTGTTTTCAATTAGACAGTTTTCTATTTCATTTCTTGTTTATAAACGTTGTAAAAAAAAAATCAAAAAGATTGAATGATAGTTTTGTTGTTGTTAAATAAATCAATTCATATTCGATTTTCGCAGATTTACATTAAAATTTGCATTCTGTAAATGTTATACATATATTAGAGATATAATCATTTGGATATATTGTACATATAATAAGTAGAGCTATTTTATAAATATTAATTAGCAAACTGTAAGTATATTTTAGATTTGTATATAGTTTTCAGCGAGTGTTTTTCATTAAGTTATTTTCTTTAGTTTTGTTTTTCACTTTCTTAGGACTTAGATCGGCCAACGGAGCCGCTAAACCCGTCGGAGTGGATTAATCCAAACGTCTTGGGTTAAGTAGACAACCCCGAACCAGATTCACTCCTCCAGTTGACGAGCTGTCAATTTCGCCCGTCAACAGAAGGTTTGTAGGAATGTGATGATATACACCAGGTCTATTACAGAGCTACAAATCAGATTTGGATGATGAAATTGATGAGGGATTTTGGTTGAGGTACATGTTGAGTACATGGTTGAGACGAGTAGTTGATGAGTTAGCACATACATGAGGTGTATAGTTGATGATGTTGGTACATATTGATGAGTCATAGTTGATGAGTAGTTGACACATGATTGGTACATACTTGGTACATGGTTGGATGCACTTGTTTATGGTACAGGTTGATTAGAGGTTATTTGGTACAGGTTGGTGCATGGTTGATGCACTTGTTTATGGTATAGGTTGGTTACAGGTTCAGGTAAATGTTGATGCATGGTTGATGCATGGTTCAGACTTATTGGTACAGGTATACATCGATATATCTCACAGTGACAGGTTGAAAGTGGTTCCATCATTCTACTTCTACTTCAAGGTGGTAAGACAGGGCAAGGATAGGTGGTTGTAGTCGGAGAACATAGGGGGTTGTAGCCTCCTTCTGGTTGTAGCCAGAGAATTGGGGAGTTGGATCTTCCCTCATGTTGTATCCTGAGAAACTAGGGGGTTGGAGCCTCCTTCCAGATGCAGTTGGAAAACAAAGGAAGTTGTTGCTTTCAATGAATGTAATTTTTCAAGACATATAAGAAAAAGCATTCTATGGTTTTCTCTCGATTTGGGTTTCCATGTAAAACATTGGTGTACTGTGTATGTGTATGTGTATGTGTATGTTTTTTCATTTGTTCATTTCTTATTTACTCTGCAGTTATTGGATGATAATGATTCATTGATATAACACTTGGATTATATGGTTAAAAAGGATTAGATTGCTCTATTACTTATTCACCCCCCCTCTCAGTAATCCAACATTTACCTCAGCCACCAATGACTGTATTAAGTAGAAATCAACAATGTTATGTCAGGGGCTCTTATGGAAGTCACACCACTTCCCAGTATCTGTCTTCATCTTCCCATTGTCCTTCTTTGCTTATGACTTGGACCGATTGTCCTAAGGATTCCCATATTTTCTCTATCCTTTTTTCTGCGAGTTGGGGCTGCCCTTGCCCTACTTCTATTGTGATGGGTTCCTAGACCCAAACTTCTATGTCTTTTGTTTAAGCTTCTGCTTGATTTTGAAAGTATATCAATAGGTCGCACCAAAGGATGAGATGTCCAAAAACTCCAATTTTATCTAGATGTATTTATTAATATTATGGTAGCTGCGGGAGGTATTTACCTCCACGTGTGAACCTGATGAGAATAGAAGACTCCGGTAAGTAAGAGAAAACCCTAATGAGTTGGCTAATAACCCTAGAAGTCTTGTCGGCTCAAGAAGATAATTTATATTAGGTTATTAGCCTGCAAGAGAAGAAGTCGGCCAGAAATAATAATAATACACTGAACAGACACATATCCAGAAGGAGAAGTCGGCCCCAACAAATCTGGCAGAACCAGTATAAATACAGGGCGCCAATTCTCATTTGAAAGCATCTTAGAATTGCAATTCCCAGTTTGGTGCGCACTGTAGTTCCCAGTTTGGTGCGCATGTGTGGAGGAGAGTTGCAGGTGCAGCTGCAGCAACAACAAGTTTTCAGTATTGGCTTGACTATCTCTTGGCTAGGGTTTGGACTATCCGATCAGCTCTTTGTGATGCGCTATCCTTGGGGAAAGGTGTGCTACCCTTTGTTTGGCTATCTAGCCTAGGGTTTTCTTCCGGAGGAATTCTCAGTCAAGGTTAAGGTGCTCGAAGGGTGGCTTCGGCCTATGGCTGGGTGACGAGGGTATCGTCAATGGTAAAATGAGCACACCATCTTCTATATTCTAACAGGTTATGGTCACACACCTCCTTCATTCAGTCTAAATGCTGGAAGGAAACATAGCTGCTAGGATATTGAGCTCACTGAGGGACTGCCAGTAGGGTTACTAGCAGAAGAAGCTTCCAAGACACTGCAGCTAGGGTTACTAGTAGGTGCAGTTGAAGAAACCTAAACCTCTTGTTGAGGCACCTTAAAGTGAATGGATTGACCTAATCTCCGGATAGATTAGTGCGCCCTAGCCTAGCACATCTCCTGGCACTCTCAGAAGGCCAAGACGTGAAGTTTGGATTTCTGGTCAAATCTAGGGTTTGACCAAGTCAAGCAAGCCATGACGAACTCTATGAAGTCTGAGAACAAGTTAGATGGAGCCTCTAAATTCAGAGTGTGGAAGACAAGGATTGATCTCATCCTTGCCAAGAATAAAGCGCTGGATATCGTGAAAGGAAAGATCGTGAAGTCAAAGTTTGAAGAAGGAGAAGAGAAGGAACCGTAGAATGTTGCAGCTATGGAGAAGTTCAAAGATGTTGACATCAATGCCATGAGTATCATAGTGGATTCTATAAAAGACCACTTGATACCCTACATCTCCCATATTGACTCATCGAATAATATGTACGATGTCCTAACAAATATCTTCTCAGTCAGAAACATTGGACAAGTTATGAGTCTGAAGAATGAGCTCCATGACATGAAGATGAATGATGATACTTTGTAAGAATCTCCTAGTTAAGAGATCAACTACAAGTTATTGAAGAGATCACTTCAAAGAAGTAATTGGTGAACATAGTACTCAATGGTCTTCCCAAGACATGGGATGCATTTTCTGCAAGCATGAACACAAGAAAGGAGTACCCGACATTTGAACAACTTTGGACTTGCTCTGCTCAAGAAGAATCAAGGATCAATGCAAAAGAGAATCCCCCCCCCCCGCAAAAAAAAAAGTACAATGTTTCAACTATTCAAAAGTACGGTCACTACAAGAATCAATGTCTCAAACTAAAGAAAAGGAAAGAGAAACACGAAGCATCGATTGCCGAAGAAAAGGAACCTACAAAGAAGACTAAGCAGGATGGAAGAGACTTCTTCTTCTAAAAAGGTAACACCACTCTTCTTATTTCTTGTACATATCTTGTTTGCATCATCTATGTACATATCTTGTATATCTATCTCTTAGAAAGATAAAATGTTCCAAGAAGAACTATATCCATGGAAGAACAACAAAATAAGGATTACTATACAAGAAAAGATGAAATATATCTATTACAAGATAAGATGAAATCAAAATCAATCTTGAAGAGACTTAAAAGAAGCAAAGACAAAAATAAGTCAGCAATCCAGAAGAAATTGGAAAAAGACTTATGACATTTTGTAGAAGACAACAAGACGGAAGCGTGGACTCTATAAGGATGTAGATGGAAGCATGGACTCTATTATACAAGACAATAAGGATGCAGATGGAAGCATGGACTCTGTCAGACGGAGGGAGCCGATTATATGCACTCTTACATGAAGCAAGGGTTAGAAGGGAGCTAATCCTATGATCCATTGAAGATGATGAAATATATATATCCTTTGTAGCAACCATGAAAGTCAGTACGTGTTCAGTTCAACCGCAGAAAAAGACTTCTTCGAAGAGAAGCCTTAAAGTATTCCTGGTTGTCCATCCAAATCCATGATCCTATGATGAAAGGAAGAAGTGGAATCTCTAGGGCATGGAATCTATAAGAAACTCCATGGACCCAAGAGCTAAAGAAAAACATGAAGATTCCAAGAAAGAAAGAGGAACCAAAACAACCAGTCATTGTATAAAAAATCACAAGATTACCAGCCTGATATGAACTCACTAAAAGAAATCAAAGTAGAAGAATTGAAAGTCATGATGAAGAACAGTGTATGGAAGACTTATGAATGAAAGCATTGTGAGACCCAAAACTAGAGTTTCTCCCATATGGAGGGAGAATACTATGATGATTACTTGTTCCAGTAAACCATACTTATCTCTACATAAGTCATTATATCATTCGCACATCCATGAGTCGGAATTCTACATCAGATGAATGCAAAGAATGTTCTCTAGATAAATTGAATAAAGAGCGTATGAAGAGCAATCTCAAGACTTTGAGGCATACCAGAAAGAGACTCATGTATGCAGATAGAAGAAGACAACTTGGTAGAGAACCTCCAGTGCACAGTAGAAGCGTGGTGAAGATTTCCTATAAAAATGACTACTCAGTAAATCAGATCTCATGATGACAGAAGAAGTGCCACATAGATATGTTCTAGTTCTCCAACTATGATATGCTCTATTGTTCAAATCTACATGAAGCCTTCACAGTGTTCCATACTAAATTACATTTGAAATCAAACATTACATTATCCATGATGAAGTCCAGAAAGGAGAAAATGATTCTCCAATACATATCTCCATAGATGAGAAGATAAGCAGACATTTTGGTAAAACTTCTATCCAAGATGAAAGAGTTTGCGTACTCAATCTAGAGCTCGTGGAAACAACTTCCTTCTTATTGGAAAAGGAAGAAATGACTCTCCAAGTTAGGAGGGAGCACTGAAAACATTATTGAATACATTCATCTTTAAATTTGAAAAATAGTCCATCTTGGACAGATGCTTTCCTGTTCGGAAAGTGGATTGAGACTTCTGACGGACAGTCACTTCCTATTGTGGTCAACATAGGAAGTAGTCTGATTGCTAATGTATCATAGATAGTGACTTCCCATTGTGGTTAACATGGGGAGTGGTCTAGGGCAGTCTCTCTTCTTGAGGCTTACTCAAGAAGACTGGCCCGCCTTGTCGGACAATGATTTCTCATTGTGGTTAACATGAGGAATGGTCCATTTTGGAGGTTGATGCAGGACAATCTTTTCCTCTTGTGGTTAACAGAGGAAATGGTCTGGACAGTCATTCCTTAGGGTTTATACATTCTCTTCAGGGTGCACTTTGATTAGTGTAGGAGGAATGGCCCAGGGTGGGGAATGGTCTAGGCTCAACAATCAGGGACAGACATTCCTTAGGGCTATACATTCTCTCCAGGGTGCACTTTGATTAGTGTAGGAGGAATGGACCAGGGTGGGGAATGGTCCAGGACAAACATTCCTTAGGGTTTATACATTCTCTCCAGGGCACACTTTGATTAGTGTAGGAGGAATGGCTCAGGGTGAAGAATGGTCCAGACTTAGACATTCCTTAGGGTTTATACATTCTATCCAGGGTGCACTTTGATTAGTGTAGGAAGAATGGCCCAAGGTGAGGAATGGTCCATGCTCAGAAATAAAAAAACAATCCTTCTTCCTTGTTTGATAAGAATAGGGAAGATATCCCATTGTTGATGAGGGTGGATATTCTTTCAAATCTCACAGACGTGAGTGAAATATTGGCCCAGATGATTCAGTTTATTTTTAACAATATTTTCTGTGCAGGATGGCATCAAATGATTGTTATGGAGACTACCTATCTCCAGACAGTAGAGATATACTACTGTGGTGGATATGCTCCACTATTTTGAGGCGGATATTCTTTCATAGCTCACAGATGTGAGTGAAAGATTGGCCCAGACAAATTAGTTTATATCATAACATTGTTTCTATGCAGGTTGCTATCAAATGTTTGTTATGAAGACAATAGATATAGACTATTGTGGTGGATATGTTCCACTGTTCGTGAGGCATATATTCTTTCATAGCTCACAGACGTGAGTGAAAGATTGGCCCAAATAATTCAGTATATATCATAACATTGTTTCTATCCAGGTTGCTATCAAATGTTTGTTATGAAGGTTGTATGACAGTAGATGAGGACTACTGTGGTGGATATGTTCCACTGTTCCCAACCTTACGTTGTTGATCAAGTACTTGTGTGTTACTTGGTGTGGTAGTGAACCATTGGATTGTAGTTATGTACTACTATGGATAGACATAGTTGTGTTCTATTTTTGTTCTAACTACCTTGAAGATTATCAATAGTTTATTGGAAATAATCACCATCCAGACGAATGATGAACAGAGATTTTCCAGA
>ML796936.1:180209-200643 GCA_009831015.1 Picea engelmannii | reverse complement strand
AAACTTAAATTTTATCATTGATTTTGTTAGAATATGTCTTGTGTGTATTTCAAATTCATTAGATCTGGAAAAAATTAATAATGCAAAGACTCCAGGATACTAAAATTTGTTCAAAAAACAAAATTTTAGTTCTGTTTCAACATCGCTGATGAGGAGGGATTTTATTCTTGCGCTGATCCAATGCTCTCATTAAAAGAAAATATCATTAAAGCTAACAAGGAACTATTTAGCTTGTTAGATCGTCCAGAAAAAACTCCGGACGTCAAAGAAAGGATCAAGCTCCTTATGTCACAACTTAACACATATAAGGTAATAACCATAATTTAATTTAATTTTTTTTTTAATGCACTCATATGTTGAATTATGATACTTTGTTCTTTAACTTTTACATTATCTCATGAAAAAACATTTTCTTTTTTATAAAGGAATATTTGGAGCCTGTTCAGCTCGAGGTTGGTAGTAGTGGTGCTACAGAGACACTACAGAGTCTTGATGCGGGCGGTCATACAGTTGCTAGAGAACTATTTACTTCTCCATATTCCACACCTCATTTAGACGGGAGCCATGACATGCACCGATAGGAATCCACACCTCGATCAGAGTCTAGAGATGGTGGCAGAGATGAGGATCATAGTGATGTGGTTGAGATGGTTGCATTTCCTAGAGCTAGACATGTGACAAGCATGGGGCCCCTTTCATGCACACTTTCGGTCGACGATAATGGACTTCCATTAAATCAATAAAGACTCCCAGGTAGTTTTAATTCATATTTTAATCGTTTAATGTTGTCCTCATACAGAAATCATCTAGATTATTAATTTTAAATTAATGATCATATCTTTTTGTGTGTAGGAAACGACCTTTTTTTTAGGCACATAGAGAGCAAGGCCTTGTCTATTTTTGGGGAAACCTTGCGCATGATGTGGAATTTCTAGAATTCCAACCTCAAAAAGGAACTTATGGATTATCTTGAAGGCCTCTTTGGTGTAGACACGTTCAATACAAAAGTGATCACATCTGTAGCGAGTGAATATTTGAAATATACCCGGGATGTTTATAGACAAAGCTTGGCAAGAAATCCTAGGTATGAGCATCCTCCCTCAATTCCATAGAGGGAGTGGAAGGCGATCATTGATGATGCAAAAGAGAAGATTTTGAAAAAATCAGGAGAACAAATAACTGGTACACCAAGGTAAATTACAAATTTTTGAATTCAATACTAGCTTTGTTTTTCTTTAGATCTAAATAAAAGTGTGGTTATATATAACATACTTGAATATTTTGATGATAGGTTGCCCGACACTTCGAAGGCAACCAAAGAAAGGATTGTCAAACATGGCCAAGACAAGTTAGGCCAGGGTGGCTACTCGAGGTTACAAACATGAATCGTAAGTACTCAAACATGTTAAGAATAATATTTGTATCACCTTACAACTTTAAGGTAATTGCAACAAAAAACATTAAAAAACCATACCCTTATGCAATGCAGGGTGACGACTTCGAAACAGAAACCATGGAGGAAGACCTGCAACTTCGTTACAAGTACAGTTATAAAGTCATGGTTGATCGTAGGAAAAGCATGGGGTAGACCCCAAGATCCAATTTGCGGGATAAGGTAAATAAAAATCAGTCCACATTTACCTTTCGTTACTTATAAAATATGTAAATGTTTGATATCATCCATAATTTAATGTCTTACTTTGTTTTAATAAGGGGAGCAGCACTATCAACGAAACCATTAGTACTGAACAACATAGATTTGATAGTGAAACACCACCAGAAGATCATGGTGCTCCCCAGCAGCCCCATCCCAATGAGGTGTAGCCCCAAGATGTTCCTGTGACTGAGGCCCATGATGGTAAAATGTATATATATTAATCATATACTTAATAATTCCGTACTTATAAATTTTGACGTTTCAATGGCAGAGAATTTCATAGATGATCATCCTCGACCTGAAGATCAGGTGAACATGCTAGAAGCCATTCCAACAGTGCCTACTAGAGGACCAGGTAAATAATTACATTGCAGAGTTTTTTTTTAATATTAATGAACTACTTCAATGATATTTAAAAATTGGTCATATAAATTTAATATTTTTTATTTTTGTAGGTGATGGCCCCTCACAACAGCATCCACACCATGGGTACGAGACCATATGTACTCGGCGTGAAATTACTAAAACAACATCATCTGATGATGAGCACCCAGTAAACGAAGACATGGACTTGGATGATTTGCTTAAGAACTGGAAAGCAAAAAAGAAGACTAAAAGAAATTCATGATGTCATGTAATAATTTTATAAGACGGTTAAATGTACATTATATAATGTACATTATATAGCTGATAATATACACAAGGCTATTTCTATGGATTGTATATATCTATGAATGTAATTTTGTTATACACTTAATGACAAAGAGCATTACAATTCTTTTCATTGTGTCTTTTCATTGTGTCATGGACATGGTGTTGTTACTCAACATTGCCTCAAAGCATACTTATTCATTCCTCTATGATATGTACAATGATGTTGAACCTTCCATAAATCATTGCGAGAAAAAAAATAAGCCAAGGACAGGAACCCAAGGATTTTAATGTTAAGGTCTTGTGATTCCACAAGGTGGGATACAAAGAGGAATTGTTTCCATGCATAAACATGATAAATACCTTGATTGAGAATTCATGTAATTGGTGGCTAAATATCCCCTTTGAAGGATGGATGTAATGGTTTAAGACCCCATTTTATCCCATGAGCCCTCAAATATTCATTTAGTTGATATGTCTCTTATTTTCACTACTTTACCATGGTCAAGACAACAAGATCCATCCTTGGTATGAAAAAAATACTATAGGCACCCATATCCCATTTTGAGATCAAAGATCCTTTTTAGAGGTCCTATGTGGTGATTTGAGTCCATGTTCATGGACAATATCCTTAAAATATTTATATATGACTTGAGTCCCTTTATTTTCTCTCCTTGTCATGGTTATGACCCCTAGACCTATCCTTGGTGCATGAAACCACCTAATGTCACACAAATCCCAATTGGAGGCCAAATATCCCCTTGAAAGAAACTTTGTAGTGGTTCAAGGACATGTGCATGGTTCATCAGAATTAAAAGTTTCATTTAGATTTTAAGACCCTTTATTTTCTCGCATGACCATGGTCACAGTCTCTAAATCCATCCATTGCATCTAAAGTTTTCTAATATTTCCCAAATCTCATTCATATGTTAAATATTATAATCCCTAAAATACTAATTTAGATCATACAACCCTTGTTTTCCTTCATTGACCATGGTCGAAGCCTTGAGACCCATGCATGGTATGAAAATTCTCTTAATGATGCCTATATCCCACCAAGAGGCCAATGATTTTAGTTTGTATGGTGGGTTGAGTCCTTTTTCATGGACTAGGGCCCTAGAAGCTTCATTTACAGCCAAATCTGTGAGATCCATATCTTTTATGTAAAGCCTCCTAAAACTATCAATATCGCGCTCAAGGACAAAGTTAATTTCTAAAAGTTTTTTTTTAGTTGTTTGAAGAATATTCCATGTCCCATAAGACTAGTTACACTCATTTATGGATTAAGGACCTTATTTTCATCCCATAATCATGGTCAGGGCCCGAAGACCCATCCCAGCTACACAAAAAATCCTAATGGAAACCCTTTCTCATTCATATAAAAAATATCCCCTTTAAAGGGATGATTTTGTAGTTAAAGGCCTTGATCATACTTTATGGATTAAGGACCCTATTTTCATCACCTAATCATGTTCAAGGTCCCAACATAAATTCCTACTGCACAAAAAATCCTAATGGAAACTTCATCCAACCCATATGCAAAAGATCCCCTTTAAATGCCTCGTGTTGTAGTTCATGGCTTTAATCATGGCCTATTAACACAATAATATTTTTTCAAGGCCTAATTCCTTGGATTTATCCCCCAACCATGTTTAAATCCTTCATATCCATCTTTGATACACAAAATATTATAACAATACCCTTATCTCACTCAAAGGTTCATGATTCCCTATAGACAACATGTTATGTTGCATATCTTCATGATTCATAGTATTCCTTGGATTATGTTGCATATCTTCATTTACTTTCTTCCCTTCCCTTCTTCTAGGCAAAACCCCTTTTCAACACACTACAAATCAAGTGCCAACTCTCTTGTCTGCTGAACCTCAAAGCACCAGTTCTGATACCATGTAGAAATTTTAGCTCAGATATATACTAAGTCATAAACATATTTAAACCTCCTATAAAGCTTCAACAATAAATTAGAAATACTATATGACAAAGATATGAAACTAAAATAGAAATAGAAATAATAATGAACAACAAAGAAATCACTTCATATAACACTAGTAATTTCTGGACAATGCCCCTGGAAAAAACCCAACTTGGGAAAACCTGTTCAAGGAGAGTTTTCTTATTGACCTCAGAGAAATTTCATATTAGAGTTTACAACAACAAGTAATCAACAACAAAAATTATTGAAAAATGTGCCAACAAACCTCCTCGATTTGTGTGATAAAAACCACACAAAACAATCCCCATTTTCTGCAATGTACAGTCCTTTTAACAACAAATAAAATCTTGATATATGTGAACATTAGCAATATTTTTCTGCACTAATTTCATACATCCAAACACTTAGAAAATTGTTCCATCCTCTTGCCTCAATTTTTTTGCCTCTATGTTGTTGTACGACCTCTAAAAAGTGATGTACGACCTCCCTTTTCATTACTATCAACTCAACATTTAATGCTGTAATTTCTGGAAAAACATACCCTCTTCTCCTCTTGAAAATCATGCCCTCCTTCAGTTGTATGAACCCTCTCCTTCCTTGGAAATCATACCCCTCCTCTAGTTGTATGAACCTCCCTCTTTCCCTTGGATAATGCGCCCTCCTCTTGATGTTACTCTCACTTCTCCATGAGCTCAATCTCTTTCTTGAAAAAAGTGACTCTTCACCTTCCTGCTCAAGATCTCCTCAAAGTGTGTGCCCTCTTTCCCTCAAGTGTTGCCTTTATGAAATTTCCAATGTGTAACTCCTTTAACACTTGGTCTCCCAATGAGATTGATGGTCAAGATCTAATCTTTCCCTCGTGAGATCAACGATCATGACTTAATCATTCGTTGAGGTCACTTAAGTCACTAAAGTGATCGACAACCTCATAAACTCACTTTTACACATTAAAAAATAAAATCTCAACTTAGCTTTATAAAATCAATTTATAAAGTCACTAGGGAGAAATGTGCTTGGTCACTTCCGCATGTTGGGCACCGCCTATGCGGAAGTACCTTAGAGCTACAAAATCTAACATAAATTGCATATAACGAAGCATTCTATGTTTTATTAACTAAATTGTTGTCAAGTGACTATATAATAGAAGTGAATAAGTGGAGGGATATTTCATGGCACTTGTTTGTTTATGTTCTCATACCTGTGTATACATATATACTTACCTATATGCATAAACATTGCACAACCTTTAAGAAGACTAATCTTTATTTATTGGGCATAAACTTAGTCTTGGCCTTGAAATATTTTGAAGTCAAAAGTGAAATGTTATTTCAGTAGTGCTTCATTGGCGGTGTTGAAAATCATGACATGGTCTTACCAAGGTTGAACTCAAATTGCCTAGCCTTGCCCAAAAATGTAATAACAATCATATTTCACTATTCTTGTAAGGAGACTAGGAGGATGTCCTCATCTACGAGCAATAGGGTAGATATCATGTCTCCATAAAAACCTCTGCAAAAGAAAGTCATGGATATCATCTGAGAACCATATTTAGGTATGATAACTATGCCATATAGTATCATACTCTTGATAAAGAATCCTAATTATTGAAGTTGTTCTAGTAAATTCAAGAAACATTGTCAAGAGATTTTGAAAGTTCACAAAACTAAACAGGGTTGGTGTGCTATTCTTTGCATGCCACAATTGTATGGCCAATGTGAGGATGTGTTTAATAGCAAGGTAATATAGATTATTTCTCGTCCCTTGGATTTGAAGCTACTCATTGTAGGTTAGTGGAAAAAACTTGTAGAGACTATAAAATCGCATGAACCTTGTTGGAACCCATGGAAACTTGCTAGAACTTGCATAGAGCTCGTGATTTTGACCCCTAATAGGTAAACATGGACCCCACATGCAAAGCACTTGGAGAAATGGATTAGACAAGGTTTTGGAGGGAAAAAAAGACCTTGAAATCCTCTAATGAAACCCTAAAGGCATATAACTCATTTTCTCATTTATTCTTGAATGATTTTGTTTCAATCTATAGTGTGACTGTGAACAAGGAAACTTGTTTTAGTGGGGTTTCCTATAATAACTTCAATCTCATGCTTTGATATCTCCTAAAATACATTCACACTCTCATGCTTCAAGATCAAATGAAGGAAACAAAATAAATGATACTCGAGATTGGATATATTGTCTATTTTGAGTTTATGATTATGTCATGATTTATGTAGTACAATAGTTGAATTGTTGAACTTGTTATTATTTGATGGATTCCAAGCTATTTGAAATTTTGATTTATGGTTCAKTTTTTKAACACATTTCRARTGCCAAATTTTATATTATCATATTTGATGARATKAATTGAYRGATAAACTGTTKTTTTATAGATTTATGGACGAAAATGTCATATTATTTTTTTTGCATAAAATTTCTTGTATTTTGAGAGTTTTTTTTAATTAAATTTGATTTTAATTTTCAATTTAGAGTTTTGTCAAGTCTTGCTGAGCCGTCAAGTTTTGCCCAGTCCCAAGTTGGTCGAGTTTTTGTTGAGTTTGAGACTCACAACCATGGTTTGAAGTAATGTTATGAGACATGTTGAAGGTCTGTGAGTTTGTTGGGTCAATACTAAAATGAATAACCAATGAAAACTTGTTGTTAAACTTTCCTATAAATGAAACTTGCCAAAACCTGTTGAACTCGACTTGAACTTGTTAGACTTGTTGAAACCTGAAAAAACTCGTACATTAAGCAAAGATGGATCCCACATGGAATTGACTTGGAGAAAAGGCCAAAATGTGTTTTTTGGAGGGAGAAATATGAGCAGGAACACATCAAAGGAAACCCTAAAGGAATATAACCCAAAAACAAGATGCATTTCACTCATTTGGTCATTTTATCTTCATTGATTTGAGTTTTCAGTTGGACTGTGAACACTGAAACTTTTTTCAACAGGTTGTGTTATTCTTGTTTGGGGTTCATTTGGAGTCTTGAGAACACTTGTATTTGTGGGATGGAGACCGAATAGGAGGTGGAGAGTCAATATATCTACATGTTAGATATTCAGTCTCAATTGCATTCCGATTTTGAAGAAAGTACTCTGATTTTCAGAAAAAAATGATTTTGGATATTTCATCTTCATTTTTAATTCAGGGATCAACCTACAGTGATATACTCTTCTCTTCTTTGTATTGAATATTGACTAACCATGGCTCCTAAGTCCAAAAGGTTTTTTGATCAAGCATGACAACATGCCTTCAAACTTGAATTGAATGATGACAAGAAGCTCAAGTGTAAACATTATAACCATAGTACGAAGGGGGGGCACAAACAACCTAAAACACCACCTAGAATGAATTTGTTGCAAAGATGTCACAGTCCCATGCAAGCTATTTGATTTATGTTTAAGTTTTTGAGGCTAATTTTTAAGTGCCATATTTTTTGTTATCATATTTGATGAGACGAATTGATGGAAAACCTATCATTTTATATATTTTAAGGATGGAAATGTCATTAATATTTTTTCTGCACAATTTTTTTTGTATTCTGAGTTTTGTTTCTATTTGAAGAGTTTTGAACTGATTTTTGTCGAGTTTCCAAGTTTTTCCATATCCCAAACTCGCTTACTTTTCATCAATCCCAAGTCTCACAACCTTGGTTTGATGTGAGTTTGAGTTGGGTGGTTGGTGTGCATTGTAGTCAAAGCATGGAAACAATATAATGGGCATGCCATATATTGGTCTCAGGGATAAAGAAATATTAGGAAAATAAACTACCACTCTCCAAAATGAATGAAATCATCTCCATACAAGCTTGGCTATTAAGCAAAGATCATTCATATTATAATCAGAATAATATTTATTAAAAATGAAACCTTATTTTAGAGAAAAATGCATAATGACTTCAACATGACCAAATAAAGAGTATGGTAACACTTTAACAAGATAATGCTTGTCAAGAAAAATATTGTTTGAACTAACAAGAAACTTGACAATTATAGAATTGATTTCAGTTTTTGTTGATTACACCATGTAAACCAATTTCCCTTAGTATATATCTAGAAGGAAAATCCATGGGGTAAGTAAGAGTTATTGTCCAAATACTCAAAATATCACGCTCAATCAATATACACAGTGTATGCCAAATGTGAGTGTGGAGCACAACTTCCTTATAGTTAGGAACAAATTCCTCCAAATAACCCAAGTACATCCATATATCCAAATAATATGTTCAAATGTTTCCTGATAATGACTATATTGATCTCTATATCTACATATTCTCACTCATTTCACATGTGGCCCCTCTATTATATTTCCCCCTATTTAATATACATTTAACACCATTTCATATGCATTCAATCCAATTACATATACATTCAACCCCATATATACCCCCCATTGGGTCATAACATAAGTACCCCCATTCGAAAAGCTATCATAAAATCTTTGTGGCTAAATATTTTGCATGTGATGAAACCAAGTAATCGATTTACTTTTATTTATGCTCTCATACAATATGATTATTCATCCATACATATTTAGTTCTTTTCAATGTCATTCTTTGATATCTTCCTTTCCTTTGATTCCTTAAATATTTGATAATATCTTGTCGCACAATTGTTCCTTGATGCTCTATTCCATTAATATCCTTGACTTTACCATCTTATTCCTTGGTAACATTGATGTGGCGTCAAATCTCATGGAGTAAAAGAGTAAAATCTCTCTTTAACCCTTCTATCAAAAATAATTTTCATCTTATTTTGATATTCTTGGAATCTCTCATTCACTTGTTCTTTAGTCTGTTGCACCTTAATTATCTGATAAAATATTCTAATAAAATCATTAAGCTCTTCATTTGCATCCTGTATTAATATTAATATTAAAATGGTAATATTAAATCAAATTAATTTTTTATTTTTTATTTTTTTTTAAATAAATATTTTTCGTCGTACTTGCGATGACAACTTAAATAGTTTTGACAGTTTTGCAATATAAAAAACAAAATTTGTCATCATACGTGAGACGACAACTTAAATAGATGAAACAGTTTTGCAATATAAACAACAAAAGGTGTCATCGCACGTGCGACGACAACTTAAATAGCTGCAACATTTTTGCTATGTAAACAACGAAAAGTTGTCGTCGCAAGTGCGATGACAACTTAAATAGATGCGACAATTTTGATATGTAAACAACAAAAAGTTGTCATCGCCATTGCAATGACAACTTAAATAGCTGCGACAAATTTGCAATTTAAACAACAAAAAGTTATCGTCACAAGTGCGACGACAAATTAAATAGCTGCGAAAGTTTTGTTATGTAAACAACAAAAGTTTTCATCGCAATTGAGACGAAATGTTAGTTTCACATTTTTACCTAAATTGTCGTATTGGAAACGATATTTCTTTTTTGTCGCAATTGTGATAAGCTCCCTAGGGGCGTCGCTCTTGCAACGTTTAATAAATTTTGTCACAATTGCCACGTGACACAAAATGACGTTTTAGAGAGTCAAGATTCATTGCAAATTCCACGACATAACGTCGCAAGAGCATCAAAATAGTCGTCACAAAATGACCCAAATTTGATAGTGTCATAGTTGCCAATAGGATAATATTGTTCCTTTACCGCATCCACAAAAAAATCCCAAGTGGGCTCGGCCCCATATATTCCAGACTCCTCTATGTAAATTTTCTCCCAATAAGTTTCCCACCAATGTTTGACATGGGGGATACCCTTAAGGAGTGTGAAGATGATCTTTTATATGTCGTAAAAATTGTGAACAAAGAAATAACCTTCTAACAAATTTAACCATTTGTCTAGGGCATCTGCATCTATCTGACCTTCAAATATAGGAATATAAAAATTAACATGTACCTTGAAAGGAGAGGTTCTTCCAAAGTGGTTGTTTGATGAAGATGCACATGTTTCTATCGAAAGGCGTTGAAGGATGTGGGAAAAATTCTCCATCATTTTGTCCCTCTGTCGCGTGAGAGCTTGCTAAAGAAACAGATTGATAGAATAGTTTGCTCCATCATTTTTCTTTTCATCTCCCATGGGTTGTTGTCGGGATTGGAGCGGTTGATATTGCAACGTCCCTATTGGTTTGAGTCCCAACTTCTTGTACCCAGATCTTGTCGAGGATATGCACGAAGAAAAATAAATTAAGAGAAAACCACTCTGATACCACTAATCTAGATTTAGGAGCGAAACAAATTGATTAATAGATCGAATACAATAAACACATAGATATGAAGAATAAAACAAATATCCAAGGAACAATATATTCTATTGAATAAATGAAATAGGCTGAAAATGTAAAATTGCATAACCGAAACACTTGCTCGAATGGTGGTAGTTATCTCCTAGAAGAGATGTGGTTTCTACGCGCATCTGTCTGATCAGAATGATTACAATGAGGCTCCAGAGGCCTTTTTTATATTACTCATGAATTCCAAAACCCTAGACATCCAAAAAACTAACCCCAGGAGGTGAAACGCCAAACGTTATGTGGGCCCCTATGGGTAAGTTGGTACCTCAACTTCCCGAGGTCATAACTTTTGCATACGACCTCCGTTTTAGGCGCCTGACAGCCCATTTTAAATGGTTTTTAGAGAACTACACATTACACCATCAAACTCTAATTTCATCTACAGTTTGACTATGGTGAGCCAAAAAATCATTTTTAAGGACCCCAAAATGGCCCTGGAAGTACAACAAGATGTGCTGACATGAAAACATAAAAAATAAGCTAGTTGGATTAGGTGGGAGGCCACTAGTATCCACCTAGAAAATGTGTGGGGCTTCAGATAGCCCCAGAAGTGTAGAAACCACCATTACAAAGAACTACACAAGAACGTGTTGAACTAAAACTATCAAGAGGAGCCAGTTGGAATAGGTGGGTGGCCACCAATATCCACCTAGAACATTGAGGATTTATATTTTGATGCTCTTGGGTTTATTTTGGACAACTATGGATGAACCATGGGTCTAAATTTCCCATCGTTAAAAAGGATGCACACAAGCATGGATCAAAACGCCCAACAAATGGTTATGTTGTTGGGAACTGAAAGTTTTTTCAAGAGTGATGAAGGAAAGAAATGAGGTGGGATCCATCTCGGGAGGAGGTTCAAGACTGGTTAGATGCAAAAGAGCATGAGTTTTCCCTGTGATAAACTCAGGGACTGAGAGTGAATTCCAACCAATGGAAGGATAGGAATCTGTACATGGATATGTGTGAGATTTTATTTTTTTAATTTCCTTGTTTTTTGTTTGAGATGAGGTGAGGTATGGAATGGACCCAGAGGAGCAGAGGAAAAAAATATTTGAGAGATCTACAAGAAGAGTTGAGACAAGACGATGAGCAGAAGAGAGAAGTGGAAAATAATTAGCTAGGGGTGCGCGATGAGGGGTCGAATCCAATATGAATAGAAAATAAACTACACCAGGTGTTAGTGCATGAGAGTATGTTGTGCTAGAGTGGAGCGCAAATGACAATAGGCCTGCAAAGAGGCAAGGAATAGAGGAAAAAAAATTAGCTAGGGGTGCACGATGAGGAAGAGAAAAGAAAATGCACCAAATGGTAGTGTGTGAGAGTATGTTGTGCCACAATGGAGCATAGATGAGGATAGGCCTTCAAAGAGGCATGACATAGAGGATATGGTGTTCATTAGGGATACCAATGGTGATATTAGTTTGGGCCTAGGTGGCGAACTCCACACCCCTTGGTTGTTGCAGAGTGCAACAACCTTAGAAGAAGATGAAGTGGAGAGAAGTGGTGTGCTGATAAGAACAGAGGATGGTGTGCAGAGTAGTAGTGTGTTGATCAGAGAGGACAATTACGCATAAAGTGGCAGAGCATAAATTAGGTCGGGAGACAAAGCACATATTGGTAGTGCGTAGGTGTAATACCCTTGTTTCCCCCATCTTGTAAATATAACTATAACCTATTAAAATACTATGGGTATACTGAATATGTGTGGATGTTGGAATTGACGAACCTTTTTTGTTATAAAAGTTAATGTATATATATATATATATATATTTATGTTACTAAATAAAAACGAAAGTGTTGCATAACTGTTGAATGGGTTTGCCAAGGTAGATCATGATGCATGAGAGAGATGGGGAGGGGAACTAGTAATGGCTGAGATGACCCCTACCGGACCAGTACTCTATTGGATTTAAATTATTCAAACCAAGAACACTCCTCTGACCTAGAGAAGTAAATTACCAGTCAGGATGGTAGCTAGGAAGTCATCCTCAAGAGTCAATGAGGAGATGGGAAAAGTACCCATCTAAATAATTATTGAACTGACCCACAAAATCTTACTGAGGAAGGAAATAAAAGAGAGAAAATTTGTGGGAAGAGATGGTGGGGCAAGAAGGAATGTGTCTAGTGACCATTTTCTGAAGAGAGAAAGCATATGTAGCTCTTTGGTTCTGAAGAGAACTGAAAAACGAATTTGTTCTAGGTATGGCAATTGTTGGGCAATATTTTTAGTCCAAGTTGATAAACAGGGTTGCAGAGAAGATGAGTGACTGAGGAAGCACTCATTGCAAACCCCCTTGCTTGGTGGAGAGAAAATCGATTTGCCAAGTTCCTATGGGAGAAGGAGAGTGGCCTCCATCCCTGGATATTGCTGAACATAAGGAAGAGTCTCTCTCAGAGAATCATGATCTAGCTAGGGGATGGTCGACAGTAAATCCGTCCAGGAGTTGTTGTGCCTATGATTGGGAATAAAATGGGACCCCTTTTAGAAGTTGCATCACTATTTGATTTCTAGATAAGTATATTTGGTTAAATCTTTGTAGTGTTTAGATCAAATAAAATTATATATTATGTTTTAGAATTGTGTAAGTTTAATTTCTGACAAAAGTGACTTGATAAATTTAAGCAAAAATAAAGAGATTGTATTAGTTGAAGCTCTTTTGATTTAATTCCTTATCTCTTGACTATCTGTGTGCTAAAATAATATTTCTAAGAGTGGATATTGTGGTTGATTGTGTTGTACAGTTTAATGCATGCCTGGAAAATGATGACTGAACAGTTAAAAAAATCTCTATAAAACATCTGAAAGAAGAGGGAGTGGTTTTTCTGCATAATAGTGTTCCATTTTAGTATGTTCTCAAATCATATGCTAGAAACGTTAGAGGATATCATATTTTTGTGGACTTCAAGAAATAATCCCAAATATGGGGAAAACATTAAAAGTCCTTATAAATAATTATTGAGGAAAAATAATTATGACATAAACATGAAATTGGTCTAAATTAATTAAAATACAAAAGTTCTCAAAATTCTAGTTGGGGTATAAATACAAATTTATGTTTAAATTGTGTTAAATCTCCTAATTTTGGGAAGAATCCCCTTAAATTTTTGTGGGCAGTAAATCCTGGTAGAAACATTAAATTTACTGTGGAGGTAAATCTTTGTCTTAGGACCATTTTCCTTAAATTAAGTAAGAGTAGTAAAGCATATTAATAAGGAAATAAAATTCCACTCATTTATCCATGAGAAGGGAGAGATTATAATTATATTTTTTATTTCCAGAATAGATAAATTTCCTTGGAGTATAAGCATTAATTAAATCTCTTTATAAATCCTAGAAAACTATATTTTTCCTTTCCTTATTTTTCTGTAAGAGAAAATAATTTCCTTTAAATCTTCGAGGTAACAAAACTGAGTAAGACTATGGAAATATATGCATATATGTCTATATACATATTATTATTATTATTATTATTATTATTATTATTATTATTTTATTATTTTAAAAATGGAGGTTAAAGCCCCTCGAGCGTAAAAAACCTAAGACCAAAGAGAATATATTTATTATTATTTTAATGTCAAGCACACCAGGGAATAAATGGTGACCAATTGCTTTAACCATCTCGTGGTCTTCATAACTCCGAGAGTTCGAAGCTCCGAGGCTCCGGGATGTTTGGGTGATGGGATTCCATGAGACAAAGTAGTCGAATGCCCGAACCCTTTATTTCCCTGTGCAAGGTTGTAAACGTAAGAAATATAATTAATTAAATTATTGTATTTAATGTGATCAATTAACATAATTCCATATAATATAACTTTAATACAATATATATTATATTATAATCCAAATTATTTCATTGTATTTAAACCACAATGTAATTACAAGTGGGTCCCCTTCAGGACTCCAGAACTTCGGAACTTCGGGTTAATTGAGAATGAAGAGTTGTGTGGGAGAATGGAAGGACATTGACTCATAGAACACTCTCTCTCTCTTTTCAATTATTAAATATAATATTGGAGAGTTTAAAACATGGGCGTTAATTTTTGAGGAATATAAATAATATATTATATTATTTTAAGGTTCATTAAAATGGTTACACATGAATGAAGCCAGCCCTTTGTAAATATTAAATAATGTGGAAACGTGCATAAGCGGGGCCACTTCGAGGTTTTGGGACTCTGGGATATTTGAGTATAGAGGAGGTGTTGGAGAGTCAAAGGATATTGATTTGGAGAACACTCTCTCTCTCTCTCTCATTCAAATATTAAATACAACATTTGGAATTTTCATAAACCTGGGTGCAATTTTCCAAAGAGGTGAAATATATATATATATATATATATATATATATATTAAATGATTTAATTTTTATACTAGTACATGATAAATTACCAACCATATTTCCCTTTTTAATTTATTATTTAATGCAAAGTCATGTGTAAGTGTGGACCCTTCAGGAGTTAGGGACTCTGGAGCTCCGGGAGTTCAGGGTTTGGGGTCTCCGGATGTTTGGGGATAATAGAAGGAACAAGAAAAAAAGGCCGAAGGCCCAAACCTACCTCCCCACACTCCAAAGTTTGCATAATATTAAACACATTTAAATCAAACGAGGTTATATTGATGTAATTGATTATAATAAATGTTTGATGTGATTTATTTACAGCATAATGTAATATAATTCATATCATATTGCATCATAATATAACCTAAGTGGGACCCTCCTTGGAATTTTTTCATTCGGAAAATTTGGGTATATTCATAAAATCCCGATGAGGTATCTTCACCGAAGTCCAGAGACTTAGGTATTAATGGATATTAATAATCCTAATTGTTCCTTTGCTATAAATTAATCATATTATAATATAATTAATAAAAGGACAATTTGTAATAATAAATATTAGGTTGAATATAGTTAATCTTTTTCCCAGTAAATAAATAAATATCCATATCTATATATGTGTGTGTGTGTGTGTGTGTGTGTGTGTGTGTTAAATTACATGAAAAATTGGCATGGAGTTGTGTGTCGGGGAGGGATTGAATTATATACTTAATTAATGTTAATCAACTTAAGTATATTGTGGAGAAATTAACCTCATGGTGTTATAATATAATTACTCATAATTATCATATGAGTAATTTATTGAGTTAGTGCTAAAGTGGGGAAAGAGAAAGTTAAACCTCGGTAATTATTGGGCCATGAGTATTTAGCTTAAACAAAAATTAATTACTGGATAATTAGTTTGTGGAGAATAATTATCCTTACTGAGTTTTAAGTAATTAACTACCAAAGAACGGTATTCTATGAAATATTAATTAAGTATTTTAATTGGACTATAGGAGAGGGAAAAATGTCATCCTCTAGTTGAGCAAGCCTAAGTTCCCTACGGTGACATGGAGAATTGATGTTGACTAAGAACATCAGTGTGATGGCGCATGTTAATTTTCAATGGGTTGATGAGTCAAGTGGGGTCAAGTAGGATTGGTGAACCTTAGATGTCGAATGGATCACATCCGTAGTTCGGGAGATATGGCATGCATCGAGATTGTCCCTCGAGAGAATGGATACCTTATTCGTCGGAGGTAAGAAAAAAATTTATACCCCATCCCTTAAAAAGGTACTTAAGGGTCGGGTGTGTGACAGAGTGGTATTAGAGCGGGAAACAACACTTGGCCTGTTTGGGCTCATGAACGGGTCAAATCAAATTTTATTAGAGAACTTTTAAGGGATAACACCCTATCTTACCCCATTCATAAGAAGCTTATTTAAACCACTACTGAAGAGAGGAACTCAAATATCTGTTGTTTTTATATTTTAAAAATTTGATCTGTCTGTTGCTAATGTTCCAAATAATGAAGCTAACACCACCTTACAAATTGCATGTGATGATCATAAACTAGTAGATAATTAACTAACAAAAAATGTTTTATCAACACTCAAACAGTCAGTGGATGGCAAGGAAAAATGCAGTGTAAATAATGGTGACACACCATGAGTTGGGGGAAATCTCCCACAATAGAGAAGAAGAATTTGATGAGAGGAGGGCAGTGGAAACCCCTTCGTGTTTGGATGAAACTGAAAGAAGCCTCATGGAAGAATTATAGAGTTTTAAGGATGACAATGAAAGGATGATAAAAGAACATGAAAAACAAACTGAAGTTAATGCATTCATATTGCAAATCCTATCAGATATACAAAGGAAGTTTCAACATGGTCCAACAACTAGTAATGTGGATAGACATCATACTAATAAATCCCAAATTCCACTTGAGATACAAAAACATGGTCCTGAAAGTAGACACACAAGGAGGGGAACCTCAAAGAAGTCCCAACATGGAGCTAAGAGACATTTAACGGAAGAATCCTCTAGTGAGGAAACTGACAACTCCAAGGAATTTTCTAATAGTGAGATGAGTTAACATTCCTAGAGGAGAAGAAAGAAAAGGAAACATTCCAAGAGCCATGACCCTTAAGAGTTTAAGAAATCCAAACCACCCACTTTCGATGGAGAAATTAAAAAGGGAGAAGAAGAAGAAGTTTGGCTACTTGGATTGAAGAAGTACTTCAGAGTCCATGACTACTCTGAAAACGCAAAGGCCCGAATAGATATTTTCAACTTGAATGGAAATGCCTCCATTTGGTGGGAGGACCTTAGGAATGTGAAAGGAATCCATGAAAAAGACTTGTCATGGAAACAATTTGAGAAATACTTCAAGAAGAATTATTTGTCTGAAAAATACTATGATGGAAATACCAAGGAGTTATATGAACTCAAACTAGGACAAATAACAATAGATGAATATATCAACAAATTTCTTGAGTTGATGAGGTATGTTCCCTACATAAAGGATGAAAAGGTAAAGATGCAATGATTTATTAGTGGACTACCTCAGCCCTTCTGGGACATAATTGAGTTTGATGAACTTAATACTTTAGAAGACACTATTCAAAAGGAAAGGTATTGCTATGAGAAATTCAAGAATAAGGCAAAACCTCATAAGGACTTGAAGAAGAAAAGTAATTTCAGATTCAAGAGGAAGGGGTTTAAATCCTCAATATTTAAGTGTCATGGGAAAATTTCTAAGATGAGCCTTCCTACTAAAAGTCTATATCAACAGAATTTTCCATCTCGGAGTGGTAATAAACCCTTTGGATCAACCCTGGGTAAGACTGGTAATACAAAGAGAGAACCCTTCAAATGTTGGGGTTGTGGAGAAGAACATCTACTGAGAGATTGCCCACATAGGCAACAGGACAATCGAAGAGTCTACAACATCCAGGAGGCTACCACAGTCAATGATGTGGCTAGGAGCATGCTACAAAATTATGCAGCCCTAGATAATAGACAAGATGACCACCAAGATTCAGTGGTGGAGATGGAAGGTATGATTTTAAGCCATCTAGTTTCAATTTTAATTGACCCTGGTTCTAATCTGAGTTATGTTGCCCCTCAAATTGTCGAGAAATGTAAATTGCAGCAAGTTAAACATGTTAAATCATGGCTGGTACAACTAGCCACTGGAAGAAAACGAAAGGTATCATATGTCATATCAGCATGCAAATTCATTATGAAGGGATTACCCACCCAAGCAAACCTAAACATGCTCCCTTTAGGATATTATGACATGTTTATTGGCATGGACTGGTTGGCTGCCCATAAAGCCAAGTTGGAATGTTATAGTAAAACTTTGGGGTGTGAAGATGAAGAAGGGAGAAAAATAACCCTACAAGAAATTCAAAAGCATGTCTCAGTGAGACAAATATCAGTGCTTCAAATGAAGAAGTATTGCAGAAAAGGATGTCCTTTGTATGCAATACAAGTGTTGAACTCTACTGAGGAAAATAAACCAAGCCTAGAGGACAATCCCATATTAAGAGATTATAAATATGTGTTTCCTGAAGATGTACCATGTCTACCTCCAAGGAGAGATATCGACTTTTCAATAGAACTTGTACCCAAAGCGGTGTCAATGTATAGAGCACCATATATAATGAGTACACTAGATCTAGTTCACCTCAAACTACAGCTAAAGGAGATGTTGGACAAAGGTTACATCCAGCCTAGTGTGTATCCTTGGGGAGCACCATCTTTGTTTGTGAAGAAGAAGGATGGCACACTCAGGTTGTGCATAGAATATAGACAACTCAATAAGATGACCATTAAGAATAAGTATCCCTTGTCGAGGATTGATGACTTGTTTGACCAGTTAAGGGGTGCTACAATTTTTTCAAAGATTGACTTGAGTTATGGATACCATCAAGTATGAATTAAGTCTTAATGCATCCACAAAACAACCTTTAGGACAAGATATGGGAACTATGAATTTGTGGTGGTGCCATTTGGGCTTACCAATGCACCAACCACTTTTATGTGCCTAATGAATAATGTACTTAGTAAGTTCTTGAAAATATTTGTGTTGGTTTTCATTGATGATATCCTAATATATTCTAAGAGTAGGGAAGAGCATGAAGAACATCTCAAGTTAGTTCTTCAAGTGCTAAGAGAACAACATCTCTATGCAAATTTTAGTAAGTGTGACTTTTTCCAAAAACAAGTCCATTACTTAGGCCATGTTATCTCTAAAGATGGAGTGGAAGTTGATCTTGAAAATATCAAATCCATTATGGATTGGCCTACCCAAAAAGTTGTATCTGATATCAAATCCTTTATGGGCCTAGAAGGATACTATAGAAGGTTCATAAAGAGATTTTCCAAGATTGGTTTCCCAATCACCTCCCTTTAGAAAAACGAAGTTCAATTCATTTGGACATCAGATTGTGAAGAGAGATTCCAACAATTGAAACAACTTCTAACCAATGCACCTATGTTGAGGATTGTAAACCCAAACAAGGACTTCCTTGTGTGTACATGTTCTTGCAAGGAAGGGCTCGAAGGATTCCTTATGCAAGAAGGGCATGTGATTTTCTATGAATCCAAAAACTTGAATGACAATGAAATCAATTATGTGACCCAATATTTTGAATTGGTTGCCATAATACATGCTTTAAAAATGTGGAGGAATTACCTCCTAGGTAGAATACTTGTAATTATGACAGACCATAGTGGGTTGAGATATTTGTTTGATCAACCAAAACTTAATTCTAGACAAGATACGTGGATGGCTCTCCTTAGTAAGTCTGATTTTGAAATCAAACATGTTAAAGGAAAAGGAAATAGGGTGGTTGATGCCCTTAGTATAAGTGTGAAAGTGATTCACTTGGCATCTATAATAAACAATGAATTAGACATAAAGGAGAGAGTCGAAAGTGCAGAAGAAACATATGCATTTTTCAAGACTGTGAAATCATACCTAGAGAAAGATCCCACAAGACTCAAGTATGAGGGATATCAAATATTGAATGATGGAATGCTAACTTACAAAGGTAGGTTGTATATTCCAAATTGTGACGACTTGAAGAGGTTCTTAATGGATGAACTACATAAAAGACCATATACTGGTCATCATGGTTATCAAAAAATGATCACAACCACTAGGAAACCGTTTTATTGGCCCGTACTGAAAAAGGGCATAGTTAATTACTTAGCTAAATGTCTAGAATATCAACAGGTTAAGACAGAGAACCAACATTGTAACACACCCACTATCATTATTAAAAAAAAATATTTGGGGTCAATCTCCCACAATGGGGAATCTCTTGAAACCCTCATTAGCGAAGTGCTAATCCCTGGTTCAATATCGGGATTCGGGGTTTCGAAAGTCAAAATTCAATCACCCCCATAACTCGCGATCCTCCAGATTCTGAAGCACTCCTTAAGCATTCGCTCCCTAGGCTAAGCCTGTGATTCACTGTCTTTACGACCGTGGTCTTACCTTCCTTCGGGGCTACTCCTATCGGAGTTTCGGGATTTCCGATGTCGTAATTCACGAGTCCTCAGAACTCGCG
>ML796936.1:164853-177545 GCA_009831015.1 Picea engelmannii | reverse complement strand
ACTCCTATCGGAGTTTCGGGATTTCCGATGTCGTAATTCACGAGTCCTCAGAACTCGCGACTCTCCGATCCCCGATATGCCCCTAATGCATTAGCCCTCTCGGCTATACAATAGCCCATGTGACCATTTACCATGGGACCACCACCGTATAACCTCCCATAGGGATTTCGGCATTTGTGATGACACGAAACACATGTCCACGGGATTCGCGATTTCCTGATTCGCGACGTGCCTTTCTGATCACGCTAGCCCCACTGGTTTAGCCCCTGGTCCACATGACCAACTCCGTGATCACTACCTTATCGCCATCGGGGCTACAGGTTTCCATGTCACAGGACCCACGTCCACGGGACCCACAGTATCTCGATTCCCGACTTTCTTCAGGTGCTTGACACGCGTCCTCCCTACAGCTCCGTACTCCTCCGCTACTGGGCTTGACAGCTGGCTCCCACTCATCGGGGTTTCGAGGTTCACGATTCCGTATGGCAAGAGTTCCTTGCATTCGAAAACCCCGATATGCCGAACCCCGACTATGTTAGATCCACTTACACACATCCCTCAAATGATGGACGGTCATGATTGTATCGGAGAATCGCGTATCGCGATTTCTTTGTGCACAAATATCTTGTCTCCGGGAACCCCGATTCCCCGATCTCCGACTCTTCGGGATCTTCTGCCACGTGTCCCTTCTATTTGGACAGCTCCGATCCCATCGGGAAATCGTGGATCGCGATCTCCTATTGCAACGGTTCTACTCCCCTAATTCTCCGATGAGAGAAATCCCGAAGCCTCTCAGAATGCTGACATGTGTCCTGCCAAGATCAATGACTAGGACTCTTTCTCTGCACATTAGGGTGTAATTCCAGCGCAATTTCTCGAGATCGGACGACTATCGGGATTATGATCTAGGATCCGACGATTCGGATCATTCCTCCTACACACTTCCCTACCAGAGGCTATACTCCGTGCAACTCTTCCCGATCCAACGATTTACGGGATTTCTACTCCATATCTGATGGCTCAGATCATTTCCTCGCACGCCCACCCCTGCGCTTAACCCCTGCACAGCTTCTCCGGATCCAACGGCTGACGGGTAATGTGAACCGAGATCTAACGGTCCAGATTCGTTCTTTTGGGTCTTGGTATTTTAGGATCCCAATTTCTCGTTGCTCACGATGATAGAGGACAAAGGCATGTAACGCCTGCGTTACTTTTTTCAATCTAATGGTTGTGAATGACTATGGTTCACCTGACGAGATCTCCTCCGTTGACTTATCACTCCTCCCAACACTACTATCTTGGAATATTCATAGAATTGTTCCTCCTCGTGCAGGATTAATAAGGCTTATGTGTTTGAATCCTTGTTCTGGGTTCTTAACGAACCTTTCCAAGGAGGAAATCTCTGTGAAGAGATTCCTGCCGAGGGAATTCATGGAAGCAGGTAAGGGAAGACAGCTTCCCGAGGACGGTTGGGCATGATTTGATTCATCTATCAACATAAGTCGAGCACGGTTTCCTCCGTGTTAAGAATATATCAACTTATTCGTATCAAGCACTACGCGGACATTCTCAAACTGAAATCATTGAAAAATTCATGGTTCTATGAGCTAACATCTACTCCATATTAACAATTATTGTACAGACAATTCTTTCACAAGAAACATTTACAATTCCACAAGCCCATGAACATATGTGACAGCATGTAAAGTTCAAATGCAATATGAGCAAAACACTTATCATAAATACTTCAGCAATGGGAGCAACTGCTAAGAGGGGTGCTCGTTTCCACCCAACCGTAGGCATAGCGACTCCTACTGGATTTACCACTAGCCATCCCCAAGCTGAGACCACGATGTCCTGAGACCTGCGTCTCTCTGTCTTCCCGTGTCCAGGAGCGAAGGTTGCAATCCCCTCCTCTCTGCGATCACTCACTCTGCATAGAATTGCCAGAGTTCCCCCCGCATCTGCGCCCTTCCAATCGTTTCAGCCATACGCTGTATCCTCTCGCGAGGTTGCGTGTGGCATTATTTCCCTCACACTTATCAGGCCCGACGTCCCTACGAATGGGCGGTTCACCCTCTCATCCCTCATCAAAACATCCGCCTACCAGTCTGCGAGCCATTAGTTTTCAGGGCCAGCGAGCCGCTTTTGGTTCTCTGGGCCAGTGGAGTCCAAATATGGTATTTAATTCTCAGTGGAAGTTAACGCGACCTTTTCAGGTGCCTTCCACCACCATCGTGGTCTCTTTTCCGCACATCCCCTCTCAGCAGTTCTGCAATAAATTCAAATTGTCATTTACATTCATTGACCTCTTTCTGCAGGTCCATTTGCATCACATATTCATATTTATAAGTTTTGCCATAGTCCGTGGCCAGTTCAGTTATATTTACAATCTGGGGGAAATAGGGTGTTACAAACATCTAGCAGGGTTGTTGCAGCCCCTACCAATCCTAGAATGAAAATGGGAAACCATCTCCATGGATTTCATCAAAGGGTTGCCAAAATCAACCAAGCAGAATGACGCCATTATGGTAGTTGTGGAAAAACTGAGCAAGGATGCTCACTTTATTCCCGTCAAGTCAAATTTCAAGGAAATATATATTGCCGATATTTTCATGGAAGAAATATTTAGACTGCATGGCATGCCTAAGGAAATCATATCAAATAGAGATACACAATTTACTTCAATTTTTTGGAAATCTCTGTTTGTTGGTTTTGAAACTAAATTGCTATTTAGTACAACCTATCACCCTCAAAATGATCAGTATACAGAGAGGGTAAACTAAGTGTTAGAGGACATGTTAAGGATTCATGTGATGCATCAACCCAAGAAGTGGTAAGACTACCTACCACTGGCATAATTTTCTTTTAGCAATGGCTATCAAGAGTCATTGAAGATGAGCCCTTTTGAGACCCTCTATGGTAGACAATGCACTATTCCAATCAGATGGAATAACCCAGTAGACATAATTACACTCAGACCAGATATGCTAAAATAAGTGGAACAACAAGTAGTTCAAATAAAAGAGAATCTGAAAGTAGCTCATGATAGACAAAAAAACTATGCATATAGAAAAAGGACTCCTAGAGAGTTCAAAGCAAGGGATCATGTGTATCTCTGATTCAGGCCCAGAAAAATTTCCTTGAGAATGGGATCTTGTGCCAAGTTGGCACCTCGGTATTGTGGACCCTTTGAAATTTTGGACAGAGTGGGACCTGTATCATATATACTAGCACTTCCTCCCATAGTGAAGGCACATAATGTTTTCCATGTTTCATTGCTGAAGAAATATGTACATGATTCTAATCATATAATTGATTGGTCTATGATTCAAGTGGAACCAGAGGGAGAATTCCTGACAGAGCCATAATGCATAATATATAGGAAATAAATATCACTCAGGAAGAGAACCATTGCATAAGTCAAGGTGCAGTGGAAACACTTTGGTCCAGATGAAGCTACATGGGAAATGGAGGATGCCATGAAACCTGCATACCCATTTTTGTTTATTTTTGCACATACAGAGAAAATTGGCATGTAGAACATCGAGGACAATGTTTATTTAAGGAGGAGGGGATTATAATACCCATGTTTCCCCCATCTTGTAAATATAACTATAACTTGTTAAAATACTATGGGCAGACTGAATATGTGGGGATGTTGGAATTGATGAACCTTTTTGTTATAAAAGGTAATGTATATATTTATGTTACTAAATAAAATGGAAAGTGTTGCATAACTATTGAAGGGGTTTTCCAAGGTAGATCATGATGCATGAGAGATATGGGGAGGGGAACCAGTAATCGTTGAGATGACCCCTACCAAAATAGTACTCTGGTGGATTTAAATTATTCAAACCCAGAACAGTCCTTTGACCCAATGAAGTAAATTACCAGTCAGGATGGTAGTTTGGAAGTCCTCCTCAAGATTCAATGAAGAGATGGGAAGAGTACCCATATGATAACTTCCTAACCTAACCCAAAAAATAGGGATTTGGACCCACGAAATCTTGTTGAGGAAGGCAAGAAAAGAGAGAGAAATCGTGGGAAAATATGGGGGGGCAAGAAGGAATGGGTCTGCGTGACCATTTTCTGAAGAGAGAAGGCATGTGCAGCTCTCTAGTTATGAAGAGAACTGAAAAATGATTTTTTTCTAGGTATGGGAATTGTTGGGAAGTGTTTTCAGTCCAAGCTTATAAATGGGGTTACAGAGAAGATGAGTGATTGAGGAAGCACTCATTATACACCCCCTTTCTTGGTGGAGATAAAACCGATCTGCCAAGTTCTTGTGGGAGGAGGAGAGTGACCTCTGTCTCTGGTTGTTGCTGAACAGAAGGAAGAGTCTCTCTCATAGCATCATGATCTAGCTAGGGGATGGCCAGTGGTAAATCCGTCTAGGAGTTGTTGTGCCTATAGTTGGGAGGAAAAGGGAACCCCTTTCATCAGTTGCATCATTATCAGGTTTCTAGATAAGTATATTTGGTTAAATCTCTGTAGTGTTTAGATGAGATAAAATTTTATATTATGTTTTAGAACTGTGTAAGTTTAATTTCTAACAAAAGTGACTTGAGAAATTTAAGCAAAAATAACGACAATGTCTTAGCTGGAGATCTTTTGATTTAATTCCTTATCTCTTGACTATCTGTTTGCTAAAATAAGATTTATGGGAGTGGATGTTGTGGTTGACTGTGTTGTACAATTTAATGCATGCTTGGAAAATGATGACTGACCAGTTAAAAAAATCTCTATAAAACATCTTAAAGAAGAGGGAGTGGTTTTTCTGCATAATAGTGTTCCATTTTACTATGTCCTCAAATCCTATGCTATAAAGGTTAGAGTATATCATATATGTGTGGACATTAGGTAATAATCCCAAATATGGGGAAAACATTAAAAGTCCTTATAAATTATTATTGAGGAAAAATAATTAGGACATAAGCATGAAATTGGTCTAAATGAATTAAAATGAAAAAGTTCTCAAAATTCTATTTGGGTCATAAATAAACATTTATGTTTAAATTGTGTTAAATCTCCTAAATTTGGAAAGAATCCCCTTAAATTTTGGTGGGCAGTAAATCCTGGTAGAAACATCGAATTTACTGTGGAGGTAAATCTTTGTCTTAGGACCATTTTCCTTAAATTTAGTAAGAGTAGTAAAGAACAGATTTACCCATGAGAAGGGAGAGATTATAATTATATTTTTACTTTCCAAAATGGACAAATTTCCTTAGAATATAAACATTTATTAAATCTCTTTATAAAGCCTCGAAAACTATATTTTTCCTTTCCTTATTTTTAAGAGAAAATAATTTCCTTTAAATCAAAACTGAGTAAGACTATGGAAACATATGTATATATGTTTATGTACATATTATTATTATTATTTATTTATTATTCTGAAAATGGAGGTTAAATCCCATGGAGCCTAAAAGACCTGAGACTAAAGAGAATATATTTGTTATTATTTTAATGCCAAACACACCAGGGAATAAATGGTGACCAAATACTTTAACCATCTCGTGGTATTTGGAACTCTGAGGGTTCGAAGCTTCGGGGCTCCAATATGTTTAGGTGATGGGATTCAACGAGCCAAAGTAGTTGAATGCTCGAATCCTTTATTTCCCTATGCAAGGTTGTAAAGGTAAGAAATACAATTAATTTAATGTGATCAATTAACATAATTCAATATAATATACCTTTAATACATTATATATTATATTATAATCCAAATTATTTCATTGTATTTAAACCACAATGTAATTACAAGTGGGTCCCCTTCAGGACTCTGGAACTTCTGAACTCCAGGTTAATTCAGAATGAAGAGTTACGTGGGAGATCCGAAGGAGATTGACCTAGAGAACACACACTCTCTATATTTTCAATTATTGAATATAATATTGGAGAATTTAAAACTTGGGCATAATTTTTTTTTTCTTTGTTAATTTGTCCGGGACCTGCTGGTTGCGAGATTAACCTGTGGCTTGAGAAACTGCAACTCAGGGGCATCTAAGCCATCAAAATCACCCAGGGATCGCACTCAGCCTGAGCCACACCAACCCTTAACATGGTTCGATTTTTTGTCCCCGCAGGTTTCGAACCGGTGATTTTAACAACATGGAGTGGCTTAACAACACAGTCTGTCAGCGACTGTCCTACAACTCGGGGACAACTTGGGCGTAATTTTCGAGGAATATAAATAATATATTATATTATTTTAAGTTTCATTAAAATGGTTACACATGAATGAAGCCAACTGTTTGTAAATATTAAATAATGTGGAAACATGCATAAGCGGGGCCACTTCGGGGTTTCGGGACTCCGGGGCTCCGGGAGATTTGAGTATAAAGGAGGTGTTGGAGAGCTGAAGGAGATTGACCTGGAGAACACTCTCTCTCTCTCTCTCTCATTCAAATATTAAATACAATTTTGTAATTTTCATAAACATTAGCGCAATATTCCAAAGAGGTTATATATATATATATATATATATATATATATATATATATATATATATATATATATATATATATATGAGTTTATTTTGATATTGGTACGTGATAAAGTACCAACCCTATTTCCCTTTTTAATTTATTATTTAATGTGAAGTCATGTGTAAGTGTGGACCCTTCGGGAGTTCGAGGCTTTAGGTCTCTGGATGTTTGGGGATAATAGAAGGAACAATAAAAAATGGCCGAAGGCCCTAACCTACCTCCCTGCACTCCAAAGTTTGCATGAATATTAAACACATTTAAATCAAATGAGGTTATATTGATGTAATTGATTATAATAAATGTGTGATGTGATTTATTTACATCATAATGTAATATAATTAATATCATATTGCATCATAATATAACCTAAGTGGGACCCTCTTCGAAATTTCAACGTTTAGGAGATTTGGGTATATTCATAAAATATTGATGAGGTATCTTCATCGAAGTCTGGAGGATTAGGTATTAATGGATATTAATAATCCTAAGTGCTGATTTGATATAAATGAATCATATTATAGTATAATTAAATATAATTATATTATAATTTAATTAATAAAAGGACAATTTGTGATAGTAAATATGAGGTTGAATATAGCTAATCATTTTCCCAGTAAATAAATAAATATATGTGTGTGTGTGTGTGTGTGTTAAATTACATGAAAATTCAGCATGGAGTTGTGTGCCGAGGAGGGATTGAATTATATACTTAAATAAGGTTAATCAACTTAAGTATATTATGGAGAAATTAGCCTCATTGTGTTATAATATAATTACTCTTCATTATCATATGAGTAATTTATTGAGTTAGTGCTAAACTACTTCTAAGGAGGGGAAGAGAAAGTAAAACCTTGATAATTACTAGGCCATGAGTATTTAGGCTAAGAAAAAAATAATTATTGGATAATTAGTTTGCGGAGAATAATTAGTGTTAGAGAGGTTTAAGTAATTAATTACCAAAGAACAGTATTCTACGAAATATTAATTAAGTGTTTTAATTGGACTATAGGAGAGGGACAAATGTCATCATCTAGTCAAGCAAGCCTAAGCGCCCTACGGTGACATGAAGAATTGATGCCGACTAAGAACATCATTGTGATGGCGCATGTTAATCTTCAAAGGGTTGACTAGTGAGGTGAGGTCCAGTAGTATTGGTGAACCTTAGGTGTTGAATGGAACCTAACCACAGTTTGGGAGATCTACATGCATCAAGATTGTCCATCGAGAGAAAGCGAATATTCCTCGATACCTTATTCGTCGGAGTTAAGAGAAAAATTTATACCTCATCCCTTAAAAAGATACTTAGGGGTCGGGTGTGGGACAACATGTCAGCCCAAAAGATAGAAAACATTTGTTTGGCGCACAGTTAGGACAAGAAGGTAGAGTGCAACGTGTTGATGTGCCAGAAGAAGAGGAGGATGGAGACTCCCCTATTGGTGTGGGCGACAAATTAACAATATTAGATGGTCTTGCGTGGATGCAAGTAGACAACCCTCGGGGTAACCTCGTGAGAATTTTCATAAGAATATGGACTTACCCCCCTTTGTACCACCCGCCTTGTGCATTTTTAATCAAGAAGAAAACACAAAATATAGTGAAGATATTATAGAGTAGAAGAAACTTCCAGGGATGATTTTAAGGATGGAAATTTATTTTAAAATGTATAAACCCTGGCGAATTTTACTAATCCTTCATATGCCAACTATAAATGTTTGGCGATATTTTTGTAAAAATATTCAAATTTCTAAGGATTGTATATAGTTTGTATAAAATTTTGGCTATTTTTAAGGTAAAATAATTTTATCCTATAGAATTTGGGCGAATCATTTTTAGAATAGCGAATCTTTTTTTGGGAAAAACCATGGAAAATTAGCCCATAAGAGAAATTTAGCCCCTAAAATCATCCCTAGAAGAAAGATAAGAAGAAGAGATAAGTGAAGAGACGAGTGAAGAAGAAGGTGAAGTCAACAATACTTTACCTTGAGGAATAGTGGTGTGGCAATATTAAGACCTTAGTAGTCAGAGAAGAGGAACTAGATCCAGTTTGAATATGTAAAATCAAGACAGTACACTGAGACTACCTGTGTTCCATGGAATGGGTAAGGATGATGCAGAGCAACATTGATTTACATGTGAAACAATCTGGTATGTGAAGAGAATCACAAATGAAGCAACCAAAATCATGTAGTTGGACACCATGTTCAGGGAAAGAGCCTAGACGTGGTATATGAAGTATAAGGCTACTACGCCAGCAGGACATGGGAGTTCCTTGGCCAAGATTAAGCAGGATCTACTTAGGGTGTTCCCAAAACCTAAGTCAGAATCCTATTGTATCACAAAAATAAAAGAGATCAAGAAGACGGAATGAGAGATCATATGGTATTATGACCAATAGTTTAAAATCTTATTGGATAGGATAATGTTCCAAATCTAGGATGTGCAACACATAGAATGGTTTATTGTGGGGTTACTTCCTCATATCCAAGTGTTCCTCACCCAAGAAAAGGTGATGACTCAAGCAGAGGAGAAATAAATTTCCATGCATCTAGAAGCTATGCCAAGAGGGGTGGAGACGTCAGCAGGTTTGGCACAAGTGTAGTCCCAATTGGATAAATTGACAATGCAACTACAGGATATGGCTAAGATGAAGTTCATGCATGAGAACATATGATGTACCACTTGTTGCTCAGAAGGGCATCAGAGAGACAAATTCCTTTTCCTACCAAATTATGTGGCAATGGGTGCACCTAGTCCATTTCCATTTGGGAAGACTGGATGGTGTGAAATATGGAGACAGTGGGGCTATGTACCACCCTGTTTCCCAACATTGTAGGAGTACCAGATGAAGAATCACACTCGATTATGTGCATTATGTAAATCCATCGAGAATGATGTCAATAGTTGTCGTTCACTCTTGTTAATGAAAGATAATACTCACAATGAATTATGGGTACAAGAGGAGCAGAAAGGTGGTGAGCATGGTGGCATGGAAAGAGGCAGATACCAAGGAGGTCCCCGAGGTGGATATGGGCATGGTTGCTACCAAGGATATGATGGAGGGGGTGGTAGGCCCCCCACATTTTTTAATTGGGGTGAGATTAGAAATGTCTCACGATTTTGAACCAAACCATGCATGCTCTATGAATATTGTTATAGTCTTGATCATGTCAACGAAGTTTTTCCCAACTTACTGAATAAGTGGGAGGAAAAGACGAACAATTGTAACATGGTAGAGCCATGCAAGAATAAGAAGAAGAATGAGGAGGTTGATGTTTGGGTAGTAACCCATAGAGGGGAGAAGACAGGACCAGACTTTAAGCATGGTGAAGGATCAGGTCAAAATCTGAATGGAAAGATAAGGAAGGAAACTCATCCCCCTCCAAATTTTGTTGTTTCCCAACAAAAACAGTTCTTTTGCAATGCATAGAGAGCGATGGAAGAAAAAATAGCACATGAGGAGTTGCAACATGTGACTTAAAGGTCACTCGAGGACGCTCGGATCCAGGAAGAAGTGTAGAGAGAGACACAAAGGTCAATGGAAGAATCTTGAATACGTGAATAACTGCAATGCGTGACCCAAAGGTCACTGGAAAAGGATCATGTTTGCGAGGAATTGCAACGCATGACACAATGGTTAATAAAGGAGGTTTGTAGACAAACTGAGATGTAATACAGTAAGTAGAAGGTGTATGAAGAACAACGCTAGGAGGAATAGAAATGCTCAGTGTGCACAAAAGTCTTACATGAACTAGGTCACAAGGAAGAATCTGAAGACTAAGTAAGTTATTTCTTGCACTGATGTTTGTGACTGTTGATTGATCGAGAAGCTGCGAGTAAGTTGACTCATATGTTATCTACTTACATGAAAGAAAAAGGAGTGGAGGATATCTTCTCTACTTCCAGAAAGAGATGTATGTTAGGTCAACAAGCAAAAGTGCACTGGATGATAATTTAAGATGACGGCAGAGCTTGGTGGTTATAAAATGGATGGTGTCATGTTGGATTTGGGGTTCGACATGAATATTTTTCCAAAGAAATATTGGCGGGTGATGGGGAAATATAAGTTGGTATGGTCTCCCATCCAACTCCACTTGGATAATCAATACAAGATCTACCCAATAAGCCATTTGGAGCAAGTGGAAGTAAACATAGAAGGAGTAAAACAAAGGTTGACTTTGAGGTCATTGAGATTATAGATGAATCTAATCCATATCCTTTATTACAAGGTATTTATTGGCCCTTTGACAATAATGCAGTGTTAAACTTGAAGAAGAGGCATATGTCCTTTGATATAAACACTGTGTGCATGGTCACCCCACTAGATCCATATGAAGGTGATCAGTATAATGAGCCTGTGGATGAGGATGCACAAAGCTTAGGCATTGAGAACATTTATAATATCATAGGACATAGGGAGGACTACATTAACCCCGTTGCAGATGGAGAGTTAAGTTGGAGGAGTGTCAAGTCTTATGACACGTATTCTTAGGATGTTATGGATTGATGGAAAAACAAGCTCTGTGAGTTCTCAACCAAGAGGTGTGCACATATCTCTGTTAAGGCACATGAGGAAGAATTTGGATCATATCGATAATATGGATTAGAACTAGTGGATACACTTATTACATGGATACATCACATTTTCAAGCATTAGAGGCCTTATGCACTTGACACAATCCTCCTCGAAATTCTTGTGTGTTGGTGGGTTGCACTTCAAGATCCATACCATGAATGGGCAGCTGATGAAGCATCCATGCGAGAAATATTCCAACCAAAAGTTGACATTCCTCAATACACATGTCCTTGCGAAAGGCATTGGATAACTAAGAAATGACGCAACATGCATGGTCAATATATGAATGGTCGTCATAGGATCCCTAAGGAACACCCTATATCATTGATTCCCCAATTTTACATTGGGAAATGAAGACGAATTTCAATCAACCACGATGATTTGTTTTTTTCACACTTGTTCCCCAACCCCATTGAGCATACAAATGAATCTAGCATATCTATCAAAGAAATAGTTATCCAATGGATCCTACCAAAACCATCCCAAGGGTTCGCCAAGTTGGTCACTCAAAGCTTCAAATTGTGGGATTATTTACAGATCCCTCTTGAGCTCGCAACTCTCTATGATTTGACTCGCATAGTAGAGGCTGAGGTTGCGCAGAAAAAACAAGACGTGGGTTCATTTCCTACCAAAGAGCATGTCACTGCAATGTATTCCATTTCTACATGAACAGAGGATATCACTACAATTAGGGATGAGCAACATAATATGAGAGAGTTGATCACTTCCATAGCCAACATGGCCCTAGTTTGGTATACTTAGATCTCCTACATACATGTTTTTGTTGGCCCCCTCATCGAGAAAATCAACATCATCGACCTAACAACCTCTCAAGTCACAACCATCAATGTTGAGGTATTTATTCAACTTTCCAAGGATCTCCAGGGCCAATACAATGAGCCCTAGTGTCAGTATAAGGACTTTGTGGAGAAATTCAAAAGCACTGTGTCATCCATCGCGATGGCCATTCTATAAAGAAGTTGGCTCAAAGACAAGACAAATAATAGTGGTGGGGGCCTATTGGCACCCAAAATGTTTTGTTCATTTTTGTATACACACACAAATTAAGTTGTCGGAACTCATTCCAAAGGAAATGTGCAAGGAATGACAAAGAGTGTGCACCAGATCGAGTTTTGATAGCACACAATAGGCCTAAAATATTATTGAACGCACGTCGGTCCCAATTTTGATGTGCACCGAAAATCAAGAAGAGGCACGCCAGAATAAAGAAAATAATCAATGGGAAATCCTCTCGAATGATTACTTCCAGCAACACAAGGGATCATGGAGCTGAAAAAAGATGAGTTGGAAAGGAAGTTAAGATCGTCTCGATTCCTGAAGGTTAAGTGGACTATAGGAAGATGTTAGAAGTGTGTGAGGCAGTTTTGTTAGCTGAGGGAGTGGAGCAGAGTAGAAAGAGACAATGCTCCCAAGAAAAGAAAGCTATAAAAGGAAGCAGTGATATCAAAAATGAAACTAGATAACTATTGAGGAGAAGAGATTCATTGAATCCTTAGTATTGATCTCTCTCTGAGCCTATTGTAATATTGTAATGTTGTTGAATACACTTACATGTCTATTGTATGTCTTAGTTTTAAGAAAAGACGCATTGTGCAATATGTTGTAAT
>ML796936.1:153307-164817 GCA_009831015.1 Picea engelmannii | reverse complement strand
ATATATATATATATATATATATATATATATATATATATATATATATATATATTGCGTAATCTATACCTCTATTGTGATGGAATGTATTTAGTAATAAATATGTGATAGTTCAGATACACTATGTGTTTATCGTGTATGAGTTGAAAATGTGTGTGTATTGTTTTACTTCGTAGTCCTAATAATTTGTTAGATATGAACTGCATGGATGCCTGCATGGATGCCAATCCGATGAATCTTCATGTTTTTATCCTTCATCCCTATCACAAGACCTTATGGTCTTTGTGATCCTCTCTACATCTCGGGTGAGACCTTCCTCGGCCTTGGTCAAGGATTGATATGTTGATTCTATGGGGTTTATGTTGGATAACTCTGGACGAACCATGGGTCTAAACTCCCCAACATTAAGAAGGACACACACAAGTGTGAACCAAAACTCCCATCAAATGTGCTAAGCATGGAACAAATATGGGAGAAGGTGTAATTGAAGTTAATGGAGTTTTTTATTTCTTCCATTTACCTTAATCCATGGGTATTCATCTAAGTGTTATGTATGGGCGACAACTGGCACCTTGGTATACGCATTATTTTGGTTCTCCATCAAACTCCGCACACTTTTGAGTTTATGAATTCATAACTGCGAGTATGTGTGAGCCTCAATACTTCAGGAGAATGGTTGGCGCTATGGTTTTAACGTTATGTGGCTTACCCCTGTGTGGCTTGTATCCGTTTTGGTGTGGTACTTCGACATTTTATCAGACAAAGTTGGTGGGAATCATCGACGGTTAGCGTTCTATGTGGTATGTTAGCTCTTTGTAGACCAGTCTTTATCTAGTTTCCTAATTCATTTCTTTCAATTACATCCTAAAACGCTAGTATAAACTACAAGTTTTGAATTATTTATCCTCTTCTTTGCATCTTGGGTTATCATTTTCATGGCTCAAATTTGATGTTGGGTCGATTCCCTTGGAGGATTTTCTCTGAATTTAAGTTTTTTTGGATGAAAAAGTCAAAGGTGGTAGAAGGTATCTTTGTTCCAGACTCTTGTATTATGCAGGTTTTTCCCCATCTCGGTTTGAATTCCCTTCTCTCTACTACTCTGGGGTCCTTGTCGGTGTTCATCCACAAACTGGAGGTTTGCAGTTGGAGTTTTTCCCTATAGTGACTACCATCTCCTTGAAAATCCCATACATAATTAGGAGCTCAGGTCTTGGTCTTGGTTCTCTCTCCATTATTGCTCTTTGTTCTGACAATCCTCTATGCAAGGTAGTTTATTTAGATATGCAGTCCAATCTTCCCCATGGGTATCTGTTTCCTTCCAATTTATGCATGAACCTTGTGGTAACAAGTCTCTAGTATGGGAGTAATTATTCTATCTCAAGGGATCATGTAGCTCATCCTATTCCATTCTTTTGGTTCGTTCTCTAGAAATTTTGTTCTAGTTGCACATTTGGTATTGTTTTTTTAAAGCTCATCCATGGAAACGAGAACTTAAGAAACTGGTGGTAAACCTTTGTCACCAACATCTCTGCTCATTCCTATAATTCCAACAACAATTGTAATTTAGGTGTGTGGCTAAGTTACATCAACAACTAGAGTATTCTATTTGACATAGTAATGGATCCTTGATGGAGAGAGCTTAGATAAATTCTCAGACGTCATGAATAAATCATTGAATCTGATCGTTCATCTATTCAACAATTAATAATTAAAGTTGGAAATTTGGAACAATTCTTCACACAAAGAGTTGAAATCCTCTAAGTAGAGTGTCAATTTCTCAAAAGTTTGGTTTTTCCATAGCCTATACAATCATTATCCATTAACCAAGTTTCAACAACATCTCGTCATGGAATTTCATAGGGTGGCCAAGGGGGCCTTTCAGCTACTCCTATGGAGGTAGAAGAATATTCTCCACAACAAAATGGAGTGCATGGGATTCGAGACATTATCTCATTTGATATGTGATGTACCACATAATGTTTTTTTGCTTGGCCACTTTGTAAAGGAATATTCTAGCCAGTTCATGTGGATGTTCTATAGAATGACATATATGTTAAATAAGCTAGAAGGAGAGCTAGTCCTATTGACACTCTGGACAAATTTTGTATCAATTTTTTTTATTTTGTTTTTCACTCTGCCACAACCGCTTATACATAATATAATGTTCAATCTCTTTAAAAATAATAATAATAAATATATATATCATTCTATTATACACTTGAAGTATCCACATACAAATTCTTGCATATTTCAATTCCATATTTCACATGATGTTCAATGTTCATGTTGAAATCATGTACATAACAAAGTCAAATACATTATCTTTTCTCTTCTTTTTTTAAAGGAATATTGATTCTTGAACATTTATCTACGTATCATTCTTATTGAAAACTAGTATTGATCTCTAAATTTCAAAGAAGTGCTTCAAAGTGGTTGCAAGCTTCTACAACTGATTTTAAGATTTCCTTAAAACAAGTTAAATTGTCAATAAAACAACTTTCCTTGATTCCAATATTGTCTCCATTGTTGTTTGTAGTTACCAATGCAAACTTACTTCCATAAATCATACAAGCTATAATGTTCTTCAAAAATGTTGAACCTTATCATGAAGTTTGTTGTGGAAAGTCAATATTGCTTTACCTAAAGTAGTGTCCTCACTTCAACCATAATGTTGAAATCTATGATCACTTAATATTTCAATGCAACATTCATTTTAGTGGTCACTTATTATATAACTTCTAAAAGTTGTAGCATCGATCATAAAAATAAATAAAAAATAAAATAAAAAGTGAAATGTTGCATTCATAATCTATCTTTGAATTGATAATGGATATGCTAAAAATTTGATTAATTGTGTGACAAATTGATACAAATTTTGTGTATTGGAGCTACCACAAGGGATTATAATCTATGAGAGTAAATAGATTTAGGACCAAAGTCCTCTATCCCTCTACCGCATAAGAAAATATTCAATCCTCATTTTGATGTTGCAATTGCATGGAGGGGTGGTCAATTATGGCATGTTATAGCTTTATTTGGTCACTGCTAACCATGGATGCCTTGTTGGCCAAAACATTATCCATTTCCTATCTTTGTTCCACATGAAACATATGCAAAATTGATTTTTTCCCTCATACATATGCTCTTCCTTTGGGTAGTGTGTACGTACCTACATGTTTCCTTTAATAAAGGCATGGGTGTCTTCCAAAAATTGTAAAAAATAATAAATGTGCATTAATTGTGGGCTCCTTAGTGGGGTTTACGGGTTCTGTACAGCTATAAAACCCTAATTCTTGCTACCAATGACTTTAACCAACTTTTGATAGTATCAATAGGGTTCAAATGTTGTAGAAGGGGCATTGTTCATTCTAGTACCCTTATGCTGGAGCGTTATCTTGAAAATTATCCATGGATTTTTATCACTAATCCCTTCTACAAAAACCTGTGTTTCAAGGATTGACTCTCTTGCAATTTGTTTGGATAAGGTCCTAAATACTCCAAGCTTCTCTAAAAATATGCACAATAGAAATACACAACCTTCCTCAAACCATTAAAATCATCTAATATCAATGATGATGAAACAAGAAAACTTGTAACTAACTAATCTTAATTAACATTGAGTGGTTAATTCCTCATAAAATCATGTTATCAATACTCGAGTAAATTGTAACATAGAGTTGGGGCGGAAGAAGAGAGATCTTCATATATTAATTTAATGTGAAAAAAAAACTACAAAGATATGAAATAATACATGATATGCTGTTGGCACCTTTGTCAGTAGATTTCAAGTTCCTCCTACTTGGACTACTTATAGACTTCAACTCCACTTCAAACTCCTTGCCATATGTGCATGGGAAAATCAACAAGGATTTAGATCCCAGAGTCTAAGAAAGAGAGTCAATCCCAAAAACAAGGGTTTCTACAAAAGGAATTAGTCATAAAAATCCAATTCTAAATTCTCAAGATAATGCTCCAGCATAAGGGTACTAGAATGGTAGGTGCCCTTTCTCCAACATTTGAACCCAATTTATACTATCACAAGTGGGTTAAGTTTGTTGGAAATAATAATTAGGGTTGTACAGTTGCACAGATCTTGTAAACCCCGCTTAGGAGTGCATAATTAATGTTCATTTTTTAGTTTTTACAATTTTTGGAAGACACCCTCCATTTCTTAAAGGAAACACATGGGTACCAATGCATTTTTCAAAGGAATAATGTGGGTATGGGGAAAAAAAACAATTTAACATATGTTTCATGTGGATCAAAGACATTCAATGGATTATATCTTGGGAAACAAGGAATCCATGGTCATTGGTAACCAAATAATGTTATAACATGAGGTGCTTTCAACTTCCAAACTCATGTCCTTTAAGGAGTTGGTTTTAAAAAGTCTTCAAATACAAAAAAAATGCTTCAATCCCTCCTCCACCTATACATATATCATGGAAAAAGGTAAAGGTGTGTCATCGATGGAGATCACATAGTCGGAGATCACTCATCTCCAAAAAACTTGCCATTTGCAGATTTAATGGTTATTGGCCTCCTTCATCAGAGTTGTACCAATAGATCCACTCAACATGGAAAAATAATTATGAGATTCCTCTATGCTCCAAAGGTGTTTTTTTAATTCATATTTTTTATCATGTTGCTTATAAGCAAGTTTTAGAGGAGGGTCCTTGGTTTTGGGGAAGAGTGGGGCCTTTTATATCTCCTTGATTTCCAAAATTTGATCCTAACTCTATGTCAATTACTAGAATGACACTTTGGGTACACCTCCCAAATTTTCCATTTCATTCTTGGTATATATCAATTTTTGAGGATATTGAGAATACTTTAGGTAGTTACATAAAAATAAAATTGGAGAGTTATAACGAGATTGTGTACATACACCCACATCTATGTTGAAATAGACTTGAGTAAGAGTCTTCTAGATAAAATGACCCTCAAATGAAAGTTTTAGGTAGATTCGGGTATTGAATTATGAGAACACAACAATCTAGTGTTGAATTCATCAACTTACATGACATCTACACAATATTTATCCCCATGCACAAGCTCATCCTTCAAGGGAAAAAGGGACCAAATCCAAATAAAAAGAATAGAATTTTCCTAAGCAACCAATGTCAGAATTTTCTCTGGCTAAGGAAAATCAACAACCATTGACTTAAACACAATTTGATATAGTCTTCCTAGAAGAATTTATTGGGGAACCTTGTCCTCCCTCGAAGGATGGAGTAGATGCCATTGATATTGAGCTTTCCTTCTCAAAGATGACAATTGCACCTGATGCCCCTCTAAGGGGAATGAAGTGCCTTCATGAAACTAACATCTCTAATTCTAATAAGGATATGGCATCAAAGTGATCATCGTGATGTCATACCATGATGTTATAGATGCTTAAAAAAAGGCTATGGTAAACATTCCTTGTATCCTTCATTATTTACTACAAACACTTACTCTTACGTAAATTTATATATGTTTCGTGTTCTTGAATCTATGAAGATTTAGTCTCTCTCTTTTCAAAACATATAAACATATTTCCAATTAAAATCATGATAAAAAGTCATCATCAAAATGATGAACCAATTATTAAATAAAATAATTTTAATTAATATGTAAACCTTCCTTAAATTACTTCAACATTTTCCATCACCCATTTAAAAAATACCCAAAGAAGCTCAAGCCATTGATATGGTTGTGTTTATTATTTTAGTGGTTGCACGTGACTCTTCAACTTCCCCAAAAGTGCAATGTCTGTGATGATGTTCGATACTATGAATAAGTGAATGGCCTTTCAATGATATTCGGGGCAAGTGCATAAAAGAATGCACCGTACAAGGAGGAGTGGGCTGAATTGTATGAGTACAATCCAATCGAATCGAATCATATCACATAGCAATGTGCGTCTCCCATTAAGATACATTGGAATCCTACTCAAATTAAAATAAAAAGGCGTTGAAACTTGTCGACCACCACTCTTTGGTATGGTATAGTATTTGATGAAAAAGTTATTCTTTATAGAAAATAAGTGGATAAATGAACCAACAAATAAGTCAAAATATACGGAGAAGAGGTTCATAATTTACCGAGAGGAGAAGCTCCCATGTTAAACTAATATGGAATTTAAACCTTGACATTATAAAAATCATATTAAGTAGTTTTTATATGTTTTGTTAAATTATATTAACAGATGCACCAATTCTTAATATGTTAGGTAAGAAAATTTAATGGTGTTTATATTTACATCTCATTTAAAGGACTTATGTGGGGGTTTGAAGCTTGTCTCACAAGTCCTAAAAGTTTCATTTAGAGCATAAGGTATTTGATTTCCTTTCTTAAAATACTAAATTATTGAAATTCATTCTTATTGCATTCATATCCATTTAGAGGTTAACTAGCACAGCCACATAATTGTGGTTGATCAACGCCGAAAGGTTGATAAGATGAAAAGAATCTTTAAAAGAATATATTAAATTTTATTATTGATTAACAAATAAACATTTGAGCGTCATTTATCTGGTGTTAATATTTTAATTTATGTTAATCACTTAGGTGGAAATCAGTTAGCTATCAAAGTAATTTTTAAATATGATTAGGTAAATGTAAAAAAGTAAACACATAAATGGATGTCCTTATAATAGCTAGGAAGTTAATGATTGAAATCACAACCATTTATTTTGTGTGACTACTAAGAATATTCCAGCCATATTTAATCTTGTCCATAGAAAACTTATTAAGCACTAAACCCCTATTAAATCTGCCCATTGTCAATATGTATACACCTTTCGGCGTAAATATCTTCTTTAAAGGACTTGTGTAGTGGTTTAAGGCTTCATGTATAGCCCATGAGCTTTTGGAATTTTATTTAGAGCCTACAACCTTTATTTTACTACCTAACCATGTACAAGGTTCTGGCATCCATTCTTATTGTGCAAAATTTCATGATAGCGACCATATCTTATTCAAAGAACAAAAAAACCATTTAGAGACTATGCACTGGATTGATTATTTCTTACTTCCAACCCTTTAATACTAGTAGGCAGAAACCCCGTGACTAGCTTCCAAACTCATATGATACACTATTAAAGCATTGTAAACCTAATCACTACCATGATATCAAGCTTTTTTTTGCATCCTTGAATATTAAAAATGATTCTCCATAGCAAGAAAGCTCAACTAGGAAACCTCCTCCTTATTAAGTTTTTTAACTGTTACCTATCTAGTTGGGTTAATGTTACTTAATTATTTTCTCCTTTTCGTTCTTTTCAGTACTATTACATTCCTTTGTACTCTCATACAATAATTACGTATTATATTCCTGCTATTATATTCGTGCACTCTCATGAACAACCTTTAAGCTTTAGTAAGCTTTAATATCGTAAAAAAAATTATTATGATGAAACATAGGTTAATTATTCTATGTACTTATATCTTTAATAGAAACGCTACTGTAATTTGCATATTTGTAGATGTCATTATCTACGTAACTACTAACCTGCTAGGATAACCATGAACACTGTTAAATTTAAAATTTGCAACCATGAAAAATACGTTACATAGTTCGCCGAACAATCTCATTTTCTGATGTTAAAAATTATATATGTATGGTACAGATCTCGTCTACACGAGATTCACGAGATTGAAGCACAAGCTATACCCTAATAAAGAACACTTGCATTGATTACATTCCACCACCAGTTCACAGTCTCCAGGGAGCAGAAAAATCCGCGTCAAATAACATGTCTTGGCTGACAAAATCTCTAATCGTATAATCCTGGTTCGCATCCCAGGCATCTTCATACACTACAAACTGTTGATAGTTTTCCATATCGTCTTCGAAATGCCAGTTTTCGCCAAGGGATTTAAGATCCGGGGTCTCCCACAAACCCTCCGATGTTTTCTTCGGGGATTTACAGACTTCGTCCTTCCAGTTCAGAACGGAGCTCGGTGGAATGCCAAGCTCGTTGTCTGAAGCCTCCAGGAGATAACACAGATCCATCCCCGAGTCTGAAGCTACGGTTCCCTCTGCATGATCGCTAGAAATTTCGGAGGCCGCAGAATTATCCCCAAAGTTGGAGGAGAGATAAGAAGTGGAAGATGTACCAGCAATCTCTTCCTCCAGGCTTCTCATGACTCCATTTACGAGCTCCTCACTGGGAGCGCATTCTTCTTCTTCCTCGTCGGCTAGGGTTTTGTCAAATTGCAGTAGTTGAAGAAACCGGTCTGTTTTCTCAGCATGGAGGCGCTTCGGCTCCCGGACGTCAATGGAGTCCGGCAGAACCTCATGCTCACGGCCGCGTTTTCTAAGCGTCTCAGTCATGATTGATAGACGGCCCAGAGTTTTGAACGCGGAACACAACAGTGGCGTATAAACTGTAAAGACCAGGGGAGAAGAGGATGATAACTCCGCTGCAGTGAAGAACTGCTCTCCCTACTCTGATTGCTGGGAAGGGTCTGAGCCGATTCGATAGCATGGGATAACAATATTGGGTATATATAGCTAATCATAGCATCTCAACTTTTTCTTGTACAAGCAGGGCCATACTTACATATATATAAAAGTATGGGAGCTTTGACGGAAGATGGAAGATTATGGTATCGGAATAATCTGGGAGATTTGACAGAAGTTGGAAGAAAATGGCATGAGAAAGGGAAGGGCAGTTAAAGAATGGAAACGGATAGAAGTTTGGAGACGGCAGAGTTGCTAATTTTGAAATCCAGGAAAGACTTTCAGAGCACAAAGATCCAACGGTGTAGGCTTCTCCAAGATCGATCTAGAGAGTGTTGATCGGTGGAGTCGACTACCCAGCACTCAGATCGCTCCGTATCCGTCCGATGAAGAATTGCAATTTTGCATATAACTGAGAATTCGGATCAGATTTTTGTTCGAATAAAGGAAAAAACCCGACGGAAAAACCGGAGCGGTTTGAATGCTGTTTATCGAACGCTGTGATCTGTTGCATGGGCTGACCGTACTTTAAGGGCGTTGGCAAAAAAATTCTATATTTTTTTAGTTATTTTTTTTTAAATTTGGTGATGTAAATTTGGATAAAATCAATATTTTTTTTTGTTTAAATTGTATTTCTAAATATATAAATAAATTCAGTGTGATGAAAAATACTTGTAACAATCGGTGTAGATCCAACTATTCATCATTAAATTTTGAACAAAATCAAACGAAAAAATTTATCAAAAAACCTCCAAAAATCTACTGCTTATTTAAGTGGTGTACATCATGATAAGTATGGCCATCGCAAATGACATAATTTATTCCACAAATGTGCTTTTCATGAATCTCGCTGTCATATTTGCAGTTTACTGCATTGCCGAGTTATAATTAAATTTTAATTATTATGTTAAAAAGGTTTATTTAAGGTTTGCTGGTTAAGCTTTTCTAGATTAAGTATTTGCCGAGTTATAATTAAATTTTAATTATTATGCTAGAATAGTTTATTTAAAGCTTGCTGGTTAAGCTTTTCTAGCATAAGTATCTCAAAGAGCCTATTTAAGAGCATAAGATCTCAAAGAGCTTGTACTTTTATATAGTTTAAACCATTAAATATAGTGAATTTTACTTGAAAAATGCTATAAATAGACAGCAAAGTAGATAATTATAATAAATAAAGGGTAATTATAGTTATCGTAAATAAAGGATAATTATGCTATAAAATTCGACATAGAGAATCCCTAACATAACTTAATATGGGACACTTTGGTGGGTCCCATATAATATTTTAAGATAAACCTATTCCATTCTCTTTGTAGAGAACTTGTCGGTTTAAACTAAAACTTTGGATATTGAAATATACCCCATCCATTCCTCATGGAAACGAGTGGGTCCCAATTCCTTAGAGAATACTTAAGTTCAAGGTTATTGAGTGTAGGTCTATGATCATATATATAGAGGCAAGCGGTGGGGACTTAATACACACATTTTGACAAAAGAAACACATCCACCATTTCTTAATCTCAATATTTTAGGGATTTTGATTATTAAATGAAAATTTATTATCAGTGATTCTAAATCCTTTTATTATCATTGATTGATTAGGAGACACCAAGAAACCAAATCCAAAAAACCATGTATACCTTCAAGCTTGTTGTAGTAAATCCAGGTAAGTTGCAATGAGGTATGTACTTGAGATAGTTTCCAAGATGCAAGAACCTTAGGATAATCTCAATGAAAATGTTACATACTCACTATGGAGTTTTTAGGCGTTCCCTCTTCATTGATGATTTTACATACTCATTGTTGATTTCCTCCTTAAGATAATTTCAATGAAAATGTTACATACTCATTATGGAGTTTTTAGGCGTTCCCTCTTTATTGATGATTTTACATACTCATTGTTGATTCCTTAATTTTTTAGTTTTTAATATTTAATGAAGATATTACATATAGTTTCCAATATGCAAGAACTTTTGAACAATCTCACTATGGAGTGTTTAGGCGTTTCCTCTTCAATGATGATTTTACATACTCATTGTTGATTTCCTTAATTTTTTAGTTTTTAATATTTAATGAAGATATCACATACCAATTGTTGCTTTGCTTATAATCTCTTTATAATTTACAAATCCACTATGCATTTAATTTACTTTTTCATTTTCATTCACTTTTCATTGAAGATTTCACATACTTAATATTGAGTTGTTTTTAGTTTTTATTGTTCAGTATTCAATGGAGTATCAGTTTCATCGTTGATTTTTTTCTTTTATTGCATGTTTCATTTCTATGCATATGACTTAATTGGGAAAGTAGAAGCCCAATTACTGCATTCACTATAATGAGGATCTGAGGCAGTGTCTCATTTATGATATGCTTGAGAAAGACACTTAACTGATAGGATTTGAATACATTGTCATTGAGAAGTTGTTTCTGCAACTACTTGATGATTAGAAGGAGTTTTGGCATTCCTATGAGTATGAAGTTAAGAGTGAAGTACTCTTCTTACCCGGGCTTCTTGCTACTATCTAGCATTGGGACTTGGCCAAAGTCCGTAAAACATATGGTATAGTAAACCTTGATAAATAAAAGATCAAAATACGAAATATGAACTCTTAAGTTTGAGAATTAAACCCTTATCTTCATAAATATCAAAACATACACACCATAAACACAAGAATGTAGAGAAAGCCCTTAAGGTAGGGAAATTCCATTAATTATTTCTTATGGAAGGAATCACTCCAAAAGTCATGCTTGCACAATTACAAATATGCTTTAGAAGACATATCATTACATTGATTCTACTTCTTTATGTAGTTCTCTCTAACCTCCTAGGAACTTTCTAGTGAAGGAACCTTCTAGCATTGCGTTCACACTATGTGACCACCTATTTAACATTATCCCCCATGGGTATCTCCCCAGGTACCCCATATTATCTTCCCTATGGAAATTTCATTCCATTCCCCTTTACATGTTTTGTCCTCAAAACATGGGAGGAAGCTATACAATATGATCAACTAAACAATGTAGCAAATTGGTACCAAGCATGAGCATCCATCCATCTTAG
>ML796936.1:136401-147029 GCA_009831015.1 Picea engelmannii | reverse complement strand
ATAAAATAGAATAAGGCGGATGTAAGAAGACCTAATAGAAGCTTCCGCTTCTAGAAGGATCTTCCTCTAGATGCTTCTTTTTAGTATAAATAGGAGTCGAGGGTATGAGAACCCTATCTTGGATATTATTGTAATAGAGCGTTTCTTGACTGGAGGTTTCCCCCTCGAAGAGGCCTGTGAACATTGCTATCTGATTCAAAGTGCTATTTCTATTGCTATTTCGTATATCATTTCTGTGTATTGTGAAGATTACGCTGGATATTTTACTGTTATTCTGTCATTTCTAGCATTTCATTTATGTTCTGCATATTTTATATATCTGGTATCTTGCAGATCAACCTTAGCTATCAGTTCTTCTTGCTTGGACTCTTCAAGAAGGAGTTTCTTTGAGTCATTTAGCTCCTTAGCTTTGTCTTCCTTTTTATATACTTCCTAGGGATTTTCTTCATGTGCTTATGTAGGATCTTCTTATTATTCAACCTCAGGATATTCATTTGATGTGTCAATAGGTACGTGCAATTAGTTTTTGATCTAGAATTGGATCCAAGCGCTTGATGGTGCTCAGAAAGGCCTAAAAATAAAAGTTCTCGGAATGGCTTCAAAATGGACGTGTGTGTAGGCATCATCAATACAAACCCAACGCAACTTGAATGAGATCAAATGGACGTCGTATGCTTCATATATGGTGATCTATTCATTTTTCCAAACATGCAAAAAAAAATGATGACTGTACAGTCATACAGTGACACGTGGTAGCTGAATGTACAGGTCGTACGACCGTATAACTGACATGGCAGGCACAATTGGCGATGATGTGGCAGGGTCCATACAGCTGACGTGGTAGGGTGATTGTGCGTACAAACTGATGACATGGATAGGTACAGGGGACCAATCAGGGAGTGACACGTGGCACGTCCGTACAGATGACGTGGCATGTCCGTACAATCCATACAACACGTGGCTGACACCTGGGTAGATAGTCGGTCAAATGATCTTCTGACACGTGGCAGATTATGTGGGCGAGTGGTGTGGTGCCACATGGCCCAAACATGGGCTGCCAGGTGACACCCATGGATTGGTTCGTTGGTCTTTGAAAAAATTATGGAGCGCATGAGTTTTGAATGCGTGACCTCCCATTGAGCTAGGGTTTTGCAGGGTTGGGCTAGCCAACCCACCCGCATTTTTTTTCTTAACCCTTAAACACCTCCACTAATATTTAAAGTTGAAAAGTGATGTGTTTGGCGGAGGTTAGGGTTGGGGTCTAGGCCCTAGCCCCCGACACGCGGCATAGAACCCTTCCATATGACTTTGCATGGTTTTTGTTGGTGCGAATGCATTGGGCCTGGCCCCGGTTTCGGTGTAAATCCATAGGACCTGGGGTCTCACCGTTTAAGCGATGAGTTGTCAAGGGTCGATGCCCGGTCGGTCGGGCTAGCCCGCCGATAAAGGGCGTGCGACCAAGGATTTAGATTGAGGGCCCAACTGAATAGAGCATGGGAAGCCATAGGTTATGGCCACATGGCCTAAAAACATATGACCAGGTGCAGGACTTCGGTGGCAGCGCGCTAAGGACCAGCGCTAGGACACATGGCAGGTCTCCATATGCCCAGGGGCTAGTGAATAAGGGGTTGTGCCCTAATATTTCTCACAAGTGGGTTTATATTTTATATTATATGATTTTATTAGTATTTTTTAGCAGATTTGAGGGATTTTGGTCTTTTGGGGGGGATATTGGGCCCTTTTTGAGGCCAGATCTTGGGGGGAAGTTGGGAGATGGTTAGCAACTTCAAATCTATATAAACCAAGGCTTCTTGGAGCCAAGGAGAACATTCAGAGTAGGTTTATGCTGAATATTTTCCAAGCCAACTCCATTTTTATGCAGGGAAGCTATTGAGGAGTGCACCTTTGTGGGCCATTTTTGGGAGCTCCAGTCATCCGATTTCAGTGTCGTTTCTTTTGTTGGGTTCTAGAGATCTGGTAGAACAAGACCAGATCAGTTTGTAACCTTTTTTCACTATTATGACATCATTTTAAAGATTCAAACAGAAATAAGAAAGCCTCACCCACTGATACAAAGGCTCGAAGACATAGGCGAGATTGTCGAACTCCGTTATCACTTTGGTGTTCTATGGTTTGTTGTTCTTCTTGATTTTTTTCATATCTGTATATGTTAATGTGGTTGTCATATTTCTTCCTCTTTCATTCAGCTTCCTAAATGGCTAAAAAACACATGCATAATAGTTCAACCATTGTCATTTAAAAGATCTTTTTGGATCAAGTGGTATCAGAGCTAGTTGACGTTTGGATTTGAGTTTGCATGTTAACCAGGGTAAAGAAACATCGTGGTGAAGGCAATCTTGTTGAAGAGAATACATTTATTGGATTGAGAAAGATAACTTCTCAAAGCGATAAGATGGCATCGAAAGAGGGACTTTCTCAGGATGAGAAAGAGTTTCGAAAAACTTTCTTTGCTATGTCGGAGATGATCAAGGTTTTGTATGATGATTACCTAGAATAGAAGAGACCAGTTCTTGGTGAATATTCAAAGAGAAAAAGTGAAGAAGGAGAGGATCCTCCTCAAATTCCTCCTTCATGTCCATCTTCACCTCCTTCTTCTCCTTCTTCTTCAAGTTCAAGTTCTAAAAGCACTGCAAAGAAACATGTTGATAAACATAAGAATGAAATGTATTTATTAAAACTTGATGTTAAATTTGAATTACCCATATATAATGGTGAAGTTAATGCAGATAGACTTGAAAATTGGGTCAGACATATGGAGATTTATTGCAGTGTGCAACAAAACAATGATGAGGCAACTCAGATCAAGTTGGCATCACTTAGAATTTCAGGCACATCACCCATTTGGTGGCAAAGCAAGTTGCAAAATGGAACACAACAAGTGGGTAATGTATTTCCATCACGACAAAGTTTGATTTCTACACTTAGAAAGAAATTCTATCCTTTGGGTTATAAAGAGAAAGCATTAATTGAATGAAAAGCTCTTAAACTAAGAAAAGGACAAACAATGCAAGAATACACAGATGGCTTTCGTAAAATGGCATTGATGTTAGATATTCCTTTACATACCCAAGAAACTCTTATGAAGTATATAGGAGGTTTACCTGCACATATTCGAAATATTGTATTCATGTTTGGACCAACTAATCTTGATGAGGCTTATGTTCAACTGACATACATTGAAGTAGGGAAAACAAGTGTTGGCTTATTAGGGGAATTGTCTTCAAGGAAAGAGGACAAAAAGAGGTGGAATGGAAAAAAGGCAAATTCAGTGGCAAGAAAGGAAGAGAAGCCCTCTTGCAAGCATTGTAAGAAACAAGGGCATGATGAGGACTGTTATTGGCAATTGCATCTTGAGAAGAGACCGAAGTGGTTCAAGGAAAATAAGGGGAGGCAAACTGTTGTAGTAGCAACACGACCCACAGACTTGGGATCAGATTCAAGTGATGAATCTAAAGTCTCAATGGTTGGTATGAAAGGTAAAATTGGTGAAGGATTTGATTGTAGAAGTAACTTGTTTCACATAAGGGTCATCATGAAGCACACAAAGGTTGACACATTGATAGATAATGGATCTCAATATAACTTAATTTTAGAGGAATTGGTTAAACAATTGGGATTAAAAACATAGATGCATCATAAGCCCTACCCACTTAAATGGATAAGCAACAATCATCATTTGCACATAACAAAGCAATGCACATTAAAATTTGCAATTTCATCTAAGTTTTTGGACGAGGTAACATGTGATGTAGTGCCACTAAGTGAATGTGGAATGGTCTTAGGAAGTCCTTACTTGTATGATCGTAAAGCAATATTCTATAGGGAAAAGAATCAATATCATTTCAGCAAAGCAGGTCAAGATTATATGGTCCATGCTCATCGTTTAAAGGAAAATAAACTCTTCAAACTATGGAACAATTAAGAAAGGTGGCTCAAGAAAGCAACACAACTATAATTGTTTCAAATCAAGTAATTGATCTTAAGCAATAACATGAGATGATTGTAGAATGGAAAATCAATCACAGTTTGCTTCAAGATAAGCTAATGTCCTGCAAATATTACAAACATATCAGTTCATTTGTAGTCATATTTTTTATGCTATCATTAGTAATGTTGTCTACATAGATGATAGTGGCTTTAGTAAGATGTGACAGGGTACAAATGGCTAACAATATGCTGTCAGTTATCATGATTGTTTTACAATTGATCTTGATGAGACAGGTGCACATGACATAGTTCAGAGACAGAGAACAAGCGGGGTGGCCTATCCTAAGCTTGATGACTGGTTAGTAACCTTTTGTGGGACCAAAAGGTCCTTAGTGGGGAGGTGTGATCCAAAATTGGATCCCGGAGCTTCATGGGGCTCAGAAAGGCCTAAAAATCAAATTTCTCATAATGGCTTCAAAACAAACGTGTGCGTAGGCCTCATCAATACGAACCCAATTGATCCAGGTGGAAAATAATCCATTTATTTCATTTTTGAATGGTTTGTCATGCCCTTTGGTTTGACAAATGCTCCAGCCACTTTCATGAGGATGATGGAAGATATCCTGCGACCATTCACCAATAATTTTGTAGTGGTGTATCTGGATGACATTCTAATTTACAACAAGACTTGGGCCAAACACTTGAAACATATTCAATAGGTTGTGCACACCCTGTGACAACACAAGTTATACACCAACTTGGAAAAATTCTCCTTCGGCATGGACAGGGTCCATTACCTGGGCTACACCATTGATCAGCATGGTGTACATGACGATCCAGCCAAGATCCAAGTCATTCGTGACTGGCCAGCCCCAACAACACTCACTGAACTCGGAAGCTTCTTGGGTCTTGCCAATTTCTATCGCAGGTTCATGTTGGGATTCTCCCATATTGCATGGGCCCTCAGACAAATAAATAGGGGTGGTGGTAAGGAAAAATTTGCATGGGGCCGGTCCCAACAACAAGCGTTCGATGATTTGAAGCAGCGCTTGTGCTCAGCCCCAATACTTTTACTACCAGACCTACAACATCCCTTTGAGATCAAGAAACATGCTTTAGACTATGTTGTGGATGTTTTTATCACTCAGCATGGCCACCCTGTGGCCTATCATAGTGAGACATTGTCAAATATTGTCCGTAAGTACCCTACTTATGACAAATAAATGTACTCCATTGTGCAAGCCTGCCGCCAATGGAGACATTGCATTCTTGGGAAGGAGACAATAATTCACACTAATCATAAGCCACTGTAGTTCATGCAGACACAAGGAAAATTACAGAATGACCGCCATCAAAAGTGGTCCACATACTTGCAACAATTCCACCTCAACATCAAGTATAAAAAAGGAAGCACCAATCGCATCACTGATTACCTCAGCAGACCGCCAGTCGCAACACTCACCAAGGTGCTAGACTCTTGCGGCCATGTGACATCTGGATGGCCCCAACTCTATGAGACAGACCCTGAATTCTCCACCACCTACCAAATGTTGGGTGCGAACGTAGTTGTCGATAATTTCCATCTTCAGGATGGGTTGTTGTGTCGTCTGGGCCATATCTGTGTTCCATCAAATGAGCGAGCGAAGATGATCTGGGAAGTCCACTACAGTCGGGTGGCAGGACACTTCGGCGCCTAAAAGACAGTGGCGATGCTACAGAAACATTTCTACTGGCCGAAAATTCGACAGAAGGTCAACAAGTATATCAGGTCCTGCACTACCTACACTATTGCCAAACCAACCACTAAGAAACAGGGCCTGTACACCCCTCTTCCTACTCCTGACAGGCCATGGGAATCCATCTCAATGGATTACATGTCGGGCCTCCTGTCCACCAAGTGGGGAAATGACTGTGTTTTTGTGGTTGTTGATCGCTTTTCTAAGATGGTGATTCTGGTTGCTTGCAAGAAGAGAATCACAATAGAGGCCACTACCAAGCTCTTCTTTGAACGCGTCTGGGTAAATTTTGGAATCTCACAAACCATTGTCTTAGATCGGGATAGTATATTTCTCAGCACATTTTGGTCGAGCCTCTGGTCACTGCTGGACACCAAGCTCACCAAATCCATGCCCTTCCACCCCCAAACAGATGGCCAAATCGAGGTTGTAAATCAAATGATTGTGCATATCCTTCGCATGTATAATTCAAAGCACCCTCGCACATGGGATGAGAGCCTTCCCTATGTCCAACATAGCTACAATCGAGCCCTGCATAGCTCAACCGGCCACAGCCCCTTTCAGGTGGGGTTGGGATTCCAACCATTGGGTCCCATAGATGTTGCACTTCCCCTTACAACCACCTCGATCGACTCATCTCCTGCTTCAAATGAAGCTGACAAAGCCACCCGGTTCATTGAGTGGATCCAGCACATCCGCCAACAGGTTAAGCATATCCTACAAAAGTCCATTAACAAGTACAAACAACGCCATGATCAACGTCAGGTGCCACATAAGTTCCAGGTGGGTGACAAAGTTTGGTTGCACTTGTAGAAAGAATGCCTTACAGGACCCCATAGGAAGGTTCACCTAATCCATTATGGGCCATACACTATCGCCAAGGCCGTGGGGGATAATGCTTTTAAGATCAACATTCCTCCTTTCCTTGTACTACACCCAATGTTCAATGTGGATCTTCTTCGCCCTTATTTCCAACCATTATTGGACACCTCAGAAGTAGCAGAACAACTGACACCAATAGATCTCAACCCCGACTACATACAACATGAATCTAATGATCAGATTGTAGACACATATATCAAGGGAACTCAACAACAAAGGATCCAACTTTATCGAGTCATCAAAGCAGGGCAACTCTTGCACCAAGGCAAGTGGCTCACCCTGGGCCAAATTCAGTAGAAATTTCCTCATCTAACGGGGGACCTCAACACAATGGAGACCATTTCTTCCTAAGGATGGAGGATTGATCCAGGTGGATATCAGTCGCCACCCACCTTTTCCAATTGGCTCAAGACAATTTTCTGACAATTTTGACAATTTACTATTTTTAGCAGTTTTAACTTCTGGGGCCATTTTGAGGGCCTAAATGAAGGTTTTTTGGGATCGAGCTCCTTAATGATAGCCAAAGGAATAATTTATCCCCCAAAATGAATCTCCTTGACGATACCTTTCCAACGGTCTATCACACGCCTAAAACGAAGATCGTATGCAAAATTTACGACCCCAGTAAGTTGATGTACTAACTTACCCAAATGAGGCCCACATGACTTTTGGCGCTTCATCTCCTAGGGTTAGGTTTTTGGATGCCTAGGGTTTTGGGCATTCTTGTTTATTGTAAAAATGCCTTTAAATCCTCATTTAAATATTCTTCTTGCAAATGAGCGCAACCGTCACATCTCTTCTCAGAGATAAGCCACCACCATTATAGCAAGCTTGTTTCCGCTGCATTTTACAGTTTCAGCTTAGTTCATTGTTGAATAGAAAACCAGTTTTATTGTATCTCTGTTATTTTGTGCTAAGAATCTATTAATAATCTGTATTCATTTCATTCTGCTCATAAAATCTAGATCACCAATGCAACTCGAATGAGCTCAAACAAACGTCGTATGCTCCAGATATGGCGATTTGTCATTTTTCAAAACAGGCAAAAAAAATGATGATTGTACAGTCCGTACAGTGCCACATGGAAACTGACTGTACAGGCCATACGACCATATAGATGACGTGGCAGGCATAGTTGGCTATGACATGGAAGGTTCCATACAACTGACATGGTAAGTTGACTGGGCATACAGACTGATGACATGGACATGTACAGGGGACCAATGAGGGAGTGACACATGGCACGTCCATACATATGATGTGGCAGGTCCATACAATCCGTACGACACATGGCTGACACTTGGGAAGATAGTCAGTCGAATGGTCTTATGACACATGGAAGATTATGTGGGCGAGTGGTGTGGTGCCACGTGGCCCAGACATGGGCTGCCACGTGGCACCCATTGATTGGTTCGTTGGTCTTTGAAAAAATTATGGAGTGCATGAGTTTTGAACGCGCGACCTCCCACTGGGCCAGGGTTTGGCAGGGATGGGCTAGCCAACTCACCCGCATTTGTTTCTTAACCCTTAAACACCTCCACTAATATTTAAAGTTGAGCAGTGTTGTGTCTAGTGGAGGTTAGGGTTGGGGGCTAGGCCCCATCCCCCGACGCGCAACATAGAACCCTTCCATATGAATCTGCACAGTTTGTGTTGGCGCAAATGCGTTGGGCCTAGCCCCAGTTTCGACATAACTCCATAGGACCCAGGGTCTCATCGTTTAAGCACTGAGTTGTTAAGGGTCGGTGCCCAGTCAGTCGGGCTAGCCCGCCGACCAAGGGCGCATGACCAGGGATTTAGATTGAGGGCCCAACTGAATAGAGTGCGGGAAGCCATAGGTTATGGCCACATGGCCCAAAAAAATATGACTAGGTGTATGACTTTGGTGGCAACGTGCTAAGGACCAACGCTAGGACACATGTGATGCAGGAGCATCGCCAACATGTCAAGCGAGCCAGCGCGGAAGCGGAGGATAGCTGGACAAACTAGCACACATTTTGAAAAACACTTTGGGATTGTTGCGCAAATCTTAAATGAGCCATTAAGATTTGGCGAACTTGTATATTGTAATGGACCTTGAGTGGATAGCTCTCGTCCTTTAGTAGATAACCAACATTTAATATAGTTAATGCAGGTAGATAGGATTTTAATTCATAGATTAGACTGTTTTAGAAAGAAGGAGGGAGAAAGGATATAGACACCCTCATTGTACATTGTAAAATAATTTAGGAAATAGATGAAGCATTCAGGAAGAAGAGCATGCAGAGAGATGTGTAAAGAACACCCATGTACAGACATTTGAATTAATATAAAATTTTTGATTCAAATTCATGGTTTGTGTTGTTCTCTGTGTATTTGATGTTGATGTGCTCATGAATGTTTGCCTGTTATACATTTGCTTTTATATGTTGTGTATATGATTTCATGGTTGAATTGAAGTCTGAGAGGGTGAGGGAATGAGTTTCAATTGTTTCTCTATTTGAGCCAGAGATTCCTGTAAGGAGTGCAGTCGAATTGTCCGCAAGGAGTGCATTGGCAGAGGGTTCAGATAGAGATAGATTTTGTTCTCATTCATTCCAGAAGGTGAAGTTGGGCACATGGCCATGCAAGGAGTGTGCAGGACAGGTAAAAGACTCAGGGTTGTAAACTTGAGAGAAGCGTCGAAGGACTGCTGCTACAGGCGTGCGCAGAGTCAAAGAGTTCCAACACTTAGACGGAGTTGAAGGGTTACCGCAAGGAGTGCGCGCAAGGGAGTTTCCTGAAGGACTCGAAATTTGTGGGAAAGCTCAGGAAGGATAGGTCCTTGAAGTATTCAAGCAAGTGCTATAAGTTTGCGCACAGGTGAACAAGTCCTCATGGAGGAAGTACTTGATTCATTTCACAGAATTCATCAGGGAGAACGGATGGTCAGAATTCCCCTAGGAGAATCCGCGAATCAACGTGAGCCATTAGATCTTGGAAAGGTGTAGGGAGGATACGGCGTCGTATTCCCAAAAGGTTCTAAGCTCAGAAGGGACGGAGCTGTTGATCAGGATCACGAGGGTCGTTGGATTCACATGCATATCGTGGATCGGGGTTTCGTGAGTTGAAGCTCCAAATTATTGCAACAGGAATCACGATATCGCGATACGCGATATCCCGACAGTCGAAGGACAGTGTGTGGGGCCACAGGAAGTTAGTGGAGGACAGGTGGCACACTGTATCGGAGTTTGGGGAAAGTAAAGTCCCGAAACCATTGGCATCAGGATTCGGGATCCTGCGAAGTACGAAATCCCGACGAGGTGACGGGATCGTTGAAAAGTCAACCCACGAGTGCATCGGAGTTTCGAGGCATAGGGGTTCGGAAGTTGGTAAATCGAGTGGTTCGATATTGCGAGTAGAGAAATCATGATAAGGAAAGTTCCGACAAGAGAAAAGTCAGCGTTGACTGGCCATTAGGTCTCAGGGATTCGAGAGCGCAGTGATCGACCTTTGACATCGTGAACTCGCGAAGTCTGATTCCCCGATAAGTAAAGAGAGGGGGAATCACGCAGAGTGTTCTGTGGGTGCAGATTTCTTGACAGGGAAATATAATATCTATTCAAGAGTTCTTCGGGCCGAGAAGAAGAAGATCCTGTGTGTACGCGTGGACCTTCCGACCTGCAGGTGGTGAAGGGGCCGCGTGGCCATCAAGTGGTATCAGAGCACAGAAAGGTTCCTCGCTTTCTATAGAAGAGAAGAAGAAATTCACCATGCCGCCAAGGAGAGAAAGACAGTCACCCGATCCAGAGGATAGGGAGGTGCAGAGAAGAAGAGGCGCATCTTCATCCAGTGGGGAAACATCCATAATACCACTGATCCGGATTATTTTCGGCACGAAATGAGAGCGGAGATATAACATAGAAATATTCAGAGATATTGCAAGAGAGACAACAATATAACAGAGATATAGCGGAAATATAACAAGATTAACAGATATACAGTAATACACGATTTCTATTAATGAAATAAATGTACAGAGACTGTAAAAGTACAGAGTGAAAGACTCGCTAGAATGGTGGTAGCTTATCTCTGAGAAGAGAT
>ML796936.1:124629-136237 GCA_009831015.1 Picea engelmannii | reverse complement strand
CTGTAAAAGTACAGAGTGAAAGACTCGCTAGAATGGTGGTAGCTTATCTCTGAGAAGAGATGTGACGGCTACTCGCATCCATGAGAAGATGATTACAATGAGGCTCGGAAGGCCTTTTTACAATAGACAGGAATGCCAAAAGTTCTAGACATCCAAAAAAAACTAACCCTAGGAGATGAAGCGCCAAAAGTCATGTGGGCCCCGTTTGGGTAAGTTGGTGCATCAACTTCCCGGGGTCGTAACTTTTGCATACGATCTCTGTTTTAGGCATATGATAGCTCGTTGGAAAGATCTACCCGAGAACTACAAATTTTGGCTGGAGCAACATTGATATACAATCCATGTTGCTCCCCGTTTTCCCAAAAAATGTCGTTTAAGGCCTCAAAATGGCCCCGGAAGTTAAAAACTGCTAAAAATAGTAAATTACCAAAATTGCCAGAAACATGTTTTGGGCCAGTTGGAGAAGGTGGGTGGCCACCGATATCCACCGGGATCAAGACTTTTCAAGAATGCTTGCAAGACCAAGGATAGGGTATGCAAGGTCATTGTAGACAGTGGTAGCATGGATAATCTCGTATCTACGGAGATGGTAGAGAAGCTGGAGCTAGAGATGACTGATCATCCAAGCCCATACAGAGTTTCGTGGCTACAAAAAGGACACCAGGTAACTGTTACTAAACAATGCTTGGTTGAATTCAAGATAGGAGGATATAATGATAAGATCTTATGTGATGTCATTCCTATGGATGTATGTCATCTATTGCTGGGTAGACCATGGAAATATGAGATAAATGTGATTCATGACGGGAGAATGAACACATATACCCTGGAGAAGAATGGGAGAACCCATATGTTGCTTCCGATAAAGGATAAGGAGGTGAAGCCGGAAGTAAGCATCACAGTACTTCTCATGAGTGGGAAAGAACTTCTTAATGAGGTTAAGAAGAAAGAAGATCCACAATTCTTTGTGGTCAGGAAACCAAGAATTGTCCTGACTAGCACAAGAGTGGATGATTTACCAGATGAGGTTCAGGAACTGCTGGAAGAGTTCGCTGACATCATAGTGGACGAATTACCTCATTTGTTGCCACCGATGAGGAGTGTGAGTCTTCACATTGATCTCATACCAGGAGCTTGTTTGCCGAATAAATCTGCGTATAGATTGACGCCGCAAGAAAATGAAGAAGTTAAGAAGCAGGTCCAGGAGTTGTTAGACAAAGGGTTGGTCAGGGAAAGCTTGAGTCCATGTGCTGTTCCAATAGTGCTCAGTCCGAAGAAAGACGGAGGCTGGAGGATGTGTACCGACTCAAGGGCGATCAACAAGATAACCATCAGGTATAGATTTCCATTGTCGAGGATGGATGATCTGATGGATTGCTTGAGCGGAGCAAAATACTTTTCAAAGATTGATTTGAAAAGAGGATATCACCAGATTCGCATGAGAGAAGGTGATGAATGGAAGACAACATTCAAAACCAATTAAGGAGTGTATGAATGGTTTGTTATGTTGTTTGGATTAACAAATGCTCCAAGTAACTTCATGAGGTTGATGAACGAAGTCCTGAGGGAGTTCATTGGAAAGTTCGTCATTGTGTATTTGGATGACATACTGATTTACAATAAATTAGTGGCAGAACACTTGAAGCATTTGGCTACAGTGATGCAGAAGCTACAGTAGGAGAAGTTGTTGATAAATATGAAGAAGTCCTCATTCATGAAAATAGAGCTCATTTACTTGGGGTTTGTTATTTCGGCTAATGAGTTGAAGATGGATCCAGATAAGGTGGAAGTGATCAAGAATTGGCCATCACCGAGAAATGTATTCGAGGTGAGAATTTTTCATGGACTAGCTAGTTTCTACCGAAAGTTCATCAGAAATTTCAGTGGAATTAGCACAGCGATGATGGATACAGTGAAGAAAAGACATAAGTCTTTTCATTGGACAACATAGGCTAAGAAAAGTTTCAATCTGTTGAAACGGAAGATCACGGAACAACCAGTGTTGGTGTTACCGGATTTCCAGAAAACATTTCAAGTGAAATGTGACGCAAGTGGATTTTCCATAGGAGCGGTCTTGAGTCAGGAAGACAGACCGATCGCATATTTCAGTGAGAAGCTGAATGAAGAAAAAATGAAATACTCCACATACGATAAGGAATTTTATGCCATCATCCAGGCACTGAAGAAGTGGAGGCATTACTTGATCCCAAGAGAATTTGTTTTATATAGTGATAACCACGCATTACAGTTTGTGACTCAACAGGAGAATTTGAATCAGAAACATGTAAAATGGGTAGAGTATATGCAGAATTTCACATTTGTGATTAAACACATTTCTGGTACTGCTAACAAAGTGGCTGATGCTTTGAGCAGGAAGTGTTTGTTGTTGCAGGAGTTCAGAGTCAAGACCTTCAAGACCTTGGGTTTTGATGACCTCAGGGACATGTATGCAGGTGATACAGATTTTACAGAAGCGTATGAAGCAACTGAGAATCCAGTTGTCAGAGACAGAAGCCCTTGGATAGACTACATGATCCAGGAGGGATTGTTGTTCAGAGGCAATCAATTGTGTATTCTGAAATGATCCATGAGGGAGAACTTGTTAAAGGAGAAGCACAATGGTGGATTAGCAGGACACTTTGGCCATGATAAGACATTCGCGAAGCTGAGCGAATCATACTTTTGGTCGATAATGCGAGCAGATGTCAAGAGATTCGTTGACAGATGTCGAATTTGCCAGCATTCGAAGGGAAGAAAGAAGAATGCAGGATTCTATCAACCATTTCCCATACCTGAGAGGCCGTGGGATGAAATCAACATGGATTTCGTATTGGGATTGCCAAGGACGCAAAGAGGATTTGATTCTATCTTTGTGGTAGTGGATAGGTTTTCCAAGATAGCACATTTTATCCCATGCTAGAAAACCAGCGATGCTACTCACATCACAAATCTGTTCTTCAGAGAGGTTGTTCGACTTCATGGTTTGCCGAAAAGTATAGTTTCGGACAGAGACACGAAATTCATAGGGCATTTTTGGAGGACCTTATGGAAGAAGCTAGGAACTAACTTGGCGTTTAGTTCTGCTTATCATCCTTAGACAGATGGACAAACGGAAGTGCTCAACAGAAGTTTGGGAGACTTGCTGAGGAGCTTGGTGACATAACACCATAGCCAATGGGATAGTATATTACCCCAGGCAGAGTTTGCATACAATGACTCAGTGAATTGGAGTACAGGAAAAATTCCATTTCAGGTTGTCTATGGCATACAGCCGAGAGGATTTTCTGAATTGAATGATTCAAAACAAACTGCTACTAGCAGCGCTAGTGCAGAAGAATTCGTTGAGGTGATGAAGGAACTTCACAGCAGGGTGAAGGAGCGGTTGCTGAAATCAAGCCAGGAATATAAGCGCAGAGCAGATCAGCATCAGAGACAACTTTAATTTGAAGTTGGTGATCTAGTTCTATCACATTTGAGGAAAGAAAGGTTTTCGAGGGGAACATACAATAAATTGAAAATGAAGAAAATTGGGCCATGCAAGGTCTTGAGGAAATTGGGGGAAAATGCTTATGAGATCGAGTTACCGGATGCGATAGGAATATCTCCGATATTCAATGTCGTAGATTTATACCCATACAAGACTGGAGAAGCAGAGACTGGAACAGAGGAGCCAGTGATCCAGTGGATGAAACAGATTCCAGTTGCAGAGAAGTTGCAGATGGAATGCATACTGGACAAGAGAGTGGGTAAGAAGACTAGGAGGAAAGAATACTTCGAGTATATGGTCAAGTGGAAGAATCATTCAATGGAAGATGCCAGTTGGGAGACTGAAGTAGAGATACAAAGGCATGGACAGACCGTGCAGGAGCTCATGGACAGGATCCCATGAAATTTTTCAAGCGAGGGAGTATGATGCAAGAGCATCGCCAACACGTCAAGCGAGCCAGCGTGGAAGCGGAGGACAGTTGGACAAACCAACACACATTTTGAAAAACAGTTTGGGATTGTTGCGCAAATCTTAAATGATCCATTAAGATTTGGCGCACTTGTATATTGTAATGGACCTTGAGCGGATAGCTCTCGTCCTTTAGTAGATAACCGACATTTAATATACTTAATGCAGGTAGATAGGATTTTAATTCATAGATTAGAATGTTTTAGAAAGAAGGAGGGAGAACGGATATAGACACCCTCATTGTACATTGTAAAATAATTTAGGAAATAGATGAAGCATTCAGGAAGAAGAGCATGCAGAGAGCTGTGTAAAGAACACCCATGTACAAACATTTGAATTAATAGAAAAGTTCTGATTCAAATTCATGGTTTGTGTTGTTCTCTGTGTATTTGATGTTGATGTGCTCATGAATGTTTGCTTCCTGTTATACATTTGATTTTATATGATGTGTATATGATTTCATGGTTGAATTGAAGTCTGAGAGGGTGAGGGAATGAGTTTCAATTGTTTCTCTATTTGAGCCAGAGATTCATGCAAGGAGTGCAGTCGAATTGTCCTCAAGGAGTGCGTTGACAGAGGGTTCAGATAGAGATAACTTTTGTTCTCATTCATTCCAGAAGGTGCAGTTGGGCACAGGGCCATGCAAGGAGTGCGCAATCCAAGTAAAAGACTCAGGGTTGTAAACTTGAGAGAAGCGTCGAAGCACTGCTGCTACAGGCGTGCGCAGAGTCGAAGAGTTCCAACACTTAGACGGAGTTGAAGGGTTACCGCAAGGAGTGCGAGCAAGGGAGTTTCCTGAAGGACTCGAAAGTCGTGGGAAAGCTCAGGAAGGATAGGTCCTTGAATTCGTCGAAGGATTGCACAGAGAGTTGGGGTTGAAGTATTCAAGAAGGCGCTGTAAGTTTGCGCACAAGTGAACAAGTCTTCGTGGAGGAAGTACTTGATTCATTTCACATAATTCATCAGGGAGAACAGACGGTCAGAATTCCCCTAGGAGAATTCGCGAATCACCGTGAGCCGTTAGATATTGGAAAGGTGCAGGGAGGATACAACGACGTATTCCCAAAAGGTTCTAAGCTCAGAAGGGGCGGAGCCGTTGATCAAGATCACGAGGGTCGTTGGATTCACACACATATCGTGGATCGGGGTTTCGTGAGTTGAAGCTCCAAATTATTGCAACAGGAATCGCGATATCGTGATACACGATATCCCGACAGTCGAAGGACAGTGTGTGGGGCCACAGGAAGTTAGTGGAGGACAGGTGGCACACCGTATCGGAGTTCGGGGAAAGTAAAGTCCCAAAACCATTGGCATCAGGATTCGCGATCCCGCGAAGTCCAAAATCCCGACGAGGTGACGGGATCGTTGAAAAGTCAACCCACGAGTGCATCGGAGTTTCGGCGCATCAGGGTTCGGAAGTCGGTAAATCGAGTGGTTCGATATCGCGAGTAGCGAAATCGCGATAAGGAAAGTTCCGACAAGATAAAAGTCAACGTTGACTGGCCATCGGGTCTCGGGGATTCGAGAACCCAGTGATCGACCTTTGACATCGTGAAGTCGCGAAGTCCGATTCCCCGATAAGTAAAGAGAGGGGGAATCACGCGGAGTGTTCTGTGGGTGCGGATTTCCTGACAGGGAAATAAAAGAGCTATTTAAGAGTTCTTCGGGCCGAGAAGAAGAAGATCCTGTGTGCGTGCATGGACCTTTCGACCCGCGGGTGGTGAAGGGGTCGCGTGGCCATCAATATGTCGGGTCTCCATATGAGGAGGGGCCAACGCATAAGGGGTTGCACACCAATATTTCTCAGAAGTGGGTTTATACTTTATATTATATGATTTTATTGGTATTTTTCAGCAGATTTGAGGGATTTTGGTCTTTTTTGGGGGATATTGGGCCCTTTTTTAGGCCAGATCTTAGGGGGAAGTTGGGAGATGGTTACCAACTTCAGATATATATAAACCAGGGATTCTTGGAGCCAAGGAGAAAATTCAGAGCAAGTTTATGCTGAATATTTTCCAAGCCAAAGACATATTTATGCAGGGAAGCTATTGAGGAGTGCACCTTTGTGGGTCATTTCTGGGAGCTCCGGTCATCCGATTTCAATGTCGTTTCTTTTGTTGGGTTCTAGAGATCTGGTAGAACAAGACCATATATGTTTGTAACCTTTTTAGCATTATTATGATGTCATTTTAAAGCTTCGAACATAAATAAGAAATCCTCACCCACTGAGACAAAGGCTCGGAGACGTAGGCGAGATTGTCGAAATCCGTTATTAGTTTGGTGTTCTATGGTTTGTTGTTCTTCTTGCTTTATTTCATATCTGTATATGTTAATGTGGTTGTCATATTTCTTTCTCTTTCATTCAGCTTCCTAAATGGTTAATAAATGCATGCATAATAACTCAACCATTGTCATTTAAAAAATCTTTTCGGATCAATTTTCCCACAAAGACTTCCTTAAGTACCCCTTGGACCCTTCTTATTTAGTAAGAAAAATATTTTGTAATGTAATTTTTTATTTTTTTACCAAAGCTTCAAAAACTTCTTTACACATTAATATTAACTATACCAACTAATTCCATCCAAAGGTATCCTAAAACAATATCCACAATATCTATAACAAGGAAAATCTAAACATAAGACATTAATACATAATATTCAAAAAAATAATTTAAGTTTTCAAAATATTAAATATTATATATATATATATATATATATATATATATATTCTTGAACGATGTATTAATAAAATTGTATTTTTAAACAAAGTTTATAACAAATTTAAAAATAAATTAATTTAAACTTTATTGATTAAATTGTCATTTTTTTAAAATATATAAAAAAAATCTATATTAAAGACCTTGAAGGAATTAATGCATAATTTGGGCAAGTAAAGAAGAATGGATGTATTTTCATTATATATATATTATTTGTTTTCATGTTACAATGTTAATATAAATATATGATGGCTTTACTAATTAACTTAATTCAAGTGGTGGGGTATTTATACAATAAAAAAATGTTCTTAAATTTGATAGAAACTATGTGAAGAGTTTCACTTTTGCATTGAGAACTTTATTTATGGAACTTCATTATTAAATACTTTAACCGATATAAAATCATCTATACCATCATATTTTCAAAAAAGCAAACAAAAAAGTGGAACTTTCATTTATAAAAACATTATTGAAAATGAAACAATTTAACTACCGCACATATAACATATTCAAATAAATATTTTACACATTTCAATTAAACATTTTACTTCTCCAAATCAAAAAAATGAAATTGTAAAACATCATATTTTCAAAAAAGAAAAAAAAAATTGGAACTTTCAATTATCTAACAAAAACATTCTTATTGAAAATTAAACAATTTAACTATCCCATATAATAATTTAACTACCAATATACTACATCAATTCATGTAAATATTTTACACATCCTCTCAAATTGAAAATGAAACAATTTAACTAATCCATATAATAATTTAACTACCCATATACTACATCAATTCATGTAAATATTTTACACATCTTCTCAATTAAACATTTTACTTCTCCGAATTTAAAAAATGAAATTGCAAAGCAAACAAGAGAACGCGAAAGCGATGTTGCAAATAAAAAATTAAAATTATTATATGTAAAGAAATGAAACAAGCTCTTACACAATGGTTCCAAAGAAACCCTGAAGGTTGCCAAAGGAAATCCTTTACTTATGAGGAGGCAATGAAAGAATACCAAATAGAATAAACAAACCAATGAGGAAAAAAAAGAAAACAAATGCTACATGGTAGCGTAGTCCCTGCCAGGTTGGAATGGGAATAAATGCGACCAAGTACAGACACGTGGGTAGGAAGTTGAAGTACATGGAAACAGAAAAGAATTAGCATTTCCGAATTAATTTTCTTTAAAACAAGGGATCGTGGATACAACAAAAATTGAAATTTATCAAATTATAGGTTCCTCGACAACATAAATTAGACATATAAAATTTGTAATTTTATAAAGTAGATATTTAATTTTATACATATGAAATATGTACTTTTGTAAACTATGGAAATGAGATTCCATACTTGGCAGTTTTTGGATGGCAGGTTCTTGGGCACGCGCGCTGAAAATCGGGCTTTGTTGTTCCATGCCCTACAAATAACACCCAGAGTTCTGCGACATACAAATTGACAATAAGACTTGTGGACTATTTGAGATTTAAGGGCCAACATCTGTTACATAGGTTCGTGGAAAAAAGCATAAAAAAACTAGCATTCCCGAATTAGTTATGTAATTTGATTAAGTAGATATATAGAGCATGGGGGTTGTTGGACTGGCACGCTGAAAATTGGGATTTTGTTGTTCTGTGGCCTACAAACAGTAGGCAGAGTTCTGTGACATACAAATTGACAATCGAACTTGTGGACTATTTGAGTTTTAAGGGCCAACGTCTGTTACATAGGTTCGTGGACAAAAGCATAAGAAAACTAGCATTCCCGAATTAGTTTTCTTTAAAACAAGGGCTTCTAGATAGAAGAAATTGAAATATATGGAATTATAGGTTTGTGGAGAGGAGAAATTATATATATCGAATATGTAATTTGATTAAGTAGATATATAGAGCATGCACGAAAGCTTCATTATGGGTTCTCTGGGTGGCGGGCTGAAAATTGAGCTTATGTTGTTCCGTGCCCTACAAATAGCACCGAGAGTTCCGCGATATACAAATTGACAACCGAACTTGTGGACTATTTGAATTTTTGGATCATGAGTTCTCGGGCTGGCGGGCTGAAAATTGGACTTCTGTTGTTCTGTGGCCTACAAGTAGCACCTACAGTTCCACGATATAGAAATTGACAATTGGAGTTGCAGACTATTTTAAATGCAAGGGCCTACATAGGGCCTACAATTAGAGTTGGTTTTCTTTAAAACAAGGGCTCTTGGACAAAATAAATTGAAATTTATCAAATTATAGGTTCCTGAATAGCATAAATTATACATATCGAATATGTAATTTGATTAAGTAGATATATCGATCATGCACATAACCCTCATTCTGGCTGGCAGACTAAATATTGGGATTTTGTTGTTCCATGCCCTACAAATAGCTGCAAGAGTTCCACGATATACAAATTGACAATTGGACTTGCGGACTATTTTAATTTGAAGGGGCTCGTGTCCAACAAGTTTAGCATTCTCGAATTAGTTTTCCTTTTTACATACGCTGGTGGACAAAAAAATAAAAAAAAATAGTACCAACGTCTGTTACATAGGCTGGTGGACAAAAGTATGAAAAAAATAGCATTCCCGAATTAGTTTTCTTTAAAAGAGGGGCTCCTACACAAAAGAAATTGAAATCTATCACCCCATACTTTGATAATTTTTGGTTCGCGGGTTCTCAGGTTGGCGGGCTGAAAATTGGTCTTTTGTTGTTTTGTGCCCTACAAATACCACCCATAGTTCCGTGGTATACAAATTGATAATCGGTTACATAGGTTTGTGGACAAAAGTAGAATAAAAACTAGCATTCCCGAATTAGTTTTCTTTAAAATAAGGGCTCCTGGGCAGAAGAAATTGTTCCTGGACAACATAAATTATACATACGAAATATGTAATTTGATTAACTAGATATATAGAGAATGGACGAAACCCTCATTCCATACTTAGCCAGTTTTTGGATCGCGAGTTCTCGGGCTGGGGACTTGCAAATCAGGCTTTTGTTGTTCCGTGTCCTACAAATAGAACTGATAGTTATGTGATATACAAATTAACAATCAGACTTGCAGACTATTTGAATTTTATGGGGCTCGTGTCTAAAAAATTTAACATTCGCAAATTAGTTTTCTATACATAGGTTTTACATATGCTAGTGGACAAAAGCATAAAAAACATAGTCCCAATGTCTGTTACATAGGGCAGTGGACAAAAGGACCCAATAAATAGAATTCCCAAATTAGTTTTCTTTAAAACAGGGGCTCCTGCACACAAGAAATTGAAATTTATGAACCCTCATTCCATACTTGCGCGGAGGCCTGATTCCATACTTAGGCAGTTTTTGGATGGTGGGTTTTTGGGCTGGCGGAATGGAAATTGACTCTCTGTTGTTCCATGGCCTACAAAGAGCACCCTGAGTTCCGTGATATACAAATTGACAAGTGGACTTGCAGACTATTTTAATTTTAAGGCCCTTTGTGGAAAATAGTATGAAGGACAAGTGGTAAAGATGCAAGGAATGACATATTCTCTATACGTTTGAGTAGAAAGAAAGTAGTGATTGCAGAATTGGTTTTCTTTAAAACAAGGGCTCTTGGAAAAAATAAATTGAAATTTATCAAATTATAGGTTCCTGAATAACATAAATTATACATATCGAATATGTAATTTGATTAAGTAGATATATAGATCATGCACAGAACCCTCATTCCGGCTGGCGGGCTGAAAATTAGGCTTTTGTTGTTCCATGCCCTACAAATAGCTACAAGAGTTCCGCGATATACAAATTGGCAATCAGACTTGCAGACTATTTGAGTTTGAAGGGGCTCGTGTCCAACAAGTTTAGCATTCCCGCATTAGTTTTCTTTTTCACATATGTTGGTGGAAAAAAAAAAGAAAAAAAATAACACAGACATTTGTTACATAGGCTGGTGGACAAAAGTATGAAAAAAATAGCATTCCTAAATTAATTTTCTTTAAAAGAGGGGCTCCTGCACAGAAGAAATTTAAATGTATCACCCCATATTTAGACAGTTTTTGGTTCTCGGGTTCTTGGGCTTGTGGGCTAAAAATTGGTCTTCTGTTGTTTTGTTCCCTACAAATACCACCTAGTGTTCAACGATATACAAATTGACAATCGGTTACATAGGTTTGTGGACAAAAGAAGAAAAAAAACTAGCATTCCCGAATTAGTTTTCTTTAAAACAAGGGTTGTTGGACAGAAGAAATTGTTCCTGGACAACATAAATTATAGATACGAAATATGTAATTTGATTAACTAGATATATAGAGCATGGATAGAACCCTCATTCCATACTTAGCCAGTTTTTGGATCGCGGGTTCTCGGGTTGGGGACCTGGAAATCAGGATTTTGTTGTTTCGTGTCCTACAAATAGCACCGACAATTCCGTGATATACAAATTGACAATTGGGCTTGTGGAATATTTGAATTTTAAGGGGCTCGTGTCCAAAAAATTTAGCATTCGTGAATTAGTTTTCTTTACATAGGTTTTACATACGCTGGTGGACAAAAGAACAAAAAATATAGTGCCAATGTCTATTACATAGGGCGGTGGACAAAATGATCCAATAAATAGCATTCCCAAATTAGTTTTCTTTAAAACAGGGGCTCCTGCACACAAGAAATTTAAATTTATGAACCCTCATTCCATACTTGCATGGAGGCCTGATTCCATACTTAGGCAGTTTTTGGATGGCGGGTTCTCGAGCTGGCGGGATGGAAATTGCCCCTTCGTTGTTCCATGGCCTACAAAGAGCACCGAGAGTTCCGTGATATACAAATTGACAAGCAGACTTGCAGACTATTTTAATTTTAAGGGTCTTTGTGGAAAACAATATGAAGGACAGGTGGTAAAGATGCAATAAATGATATATTCTCTATACGTTTGTGTAGAAAGAAAGTAATGAACACAATTTTATGACATTTATATA
>ML796936.1:93067-124595 GCA_009831015.1 Picea engelmannii | reverse complement strand
GTTACATATTCCTGGAAATTTAAAGAAACATATATATATATGTGTGTGTGTGTGTGTGTGTGTGTGTGTGTGTGAAATATGATATCTCAAATTTGAGTGAGTGATTTATGTCATACTTAATTTTGAAAATGACCAGGCAGGAGAAAATATGCATCAGTAAAAAGAGAATTGAGATAAAATAAATAGAATGACTTGACATTCAACATAGCTGAAGATAAAAATCTAGGAATACATAAAAGCAGAAAAAAAAGTAGCATTCACGAATTAGAGCATGGAAGAAACCCTCATTCCATACTTAGACAATTTTTAGATCGCGAGTTCTCAGGCTGGGGACTTGAAAATCGAGCTTCTGTTGTTCTGTGTCCTACAAATAGCATCGACAGTTCCGTGATATACAAATTGAAAATGGGACGTGTGGACTATTTGAATTTTAAGGGGCCCATGTCCAAAAGATTTAACATTCGCGAATTAGTTTTCTTTACATAGGTTTTACATACGCAAGTGGACAAAATCACAAAAAATATAGTACCAGTGTCTATTACATAGGGCGGTGGAAAAAATGACCAAATAAATAGCATTACTGAATCAATTTTCTTTAAAACAGGGGTTCGTGGATACAATAAATTGAAATGTATCAAATTATAGGTTCCAGAGAGCATAAATTATACATAGCAAATACGTACTTTTTAAAAGTAGATATTTACTTTTATACATATGAAATATGTACTTTTATAAAGTACGGGGATGATATTTTATACAGCATGCATGGAGCCCTCATTCCATACTTGCACAGAGCCTTGATTCCATAGTTGGGCAGTTTTTGGATCGCGGGTTCTTGGACTGGCGGGCTGAAAATTGGGCCTTTGTTGTTCCATGCCCTACAAAGAGCACCCACGGTTCTGTTATATACAAATTGACAAGCAGACTTCTGGACTATTTTAATTTTAAGGGCCTTTGTGGAAAATAGTATGAAGGAAAGGTGGTAAAGATGCAAGAAATGACATACTCTCTATACATTTGAGTACAAAAAAAGTAGTGAACACAATTTTAAGACATTTATATAAAAAAATAATGAAACGTGTTACATATTCCTAGAAAGTTAAAGAAACATATGTATATGTGTGTGTGTGTGTGTGTGTGTGTGTGAAATATGATATCTCAAATTTGAGTGAGTGATTTATGTCATACTTAATTTTGAAAATGACTAGGCAGGAGAGAATATGCATCAGAAAAAAAACGAATTGAGATAAAATAAACAGAATGACTTCACATTCCGCATAACTAAAGATAAAAATCTAGGAACACATAAATATATAAGGAGACAAAAGAATAGTTTTATTTGAAATATATGAGAAAAATAATAGTTTGTTACATATCCCTAGAAATGTAAATGCGTTTGTCATATAGACTGGGATTGGGGCTCCCGCGGACCATAAAAGAAATATGTATAAGAAATAGGACTGTGGAAAGAAGAAGTTGGACACAGTAGAATGTAATACCTAAAAAGTAGAAATGGGAAGATCCATTTTTGGCTATAGATTTCTACTTAGAAAAGGTGGAATAACTGGATTGATAAAGAAAGGACTATCAATATACACTTACAGGTATGGTACATATAAGTAATTTTTGTGTTTTCTTACTCATGCCTTTCCCTGTTGGTTTTTGTCGGCGACCTGCTTGAATAACTGGATTGATAAATAGAGGATTTATGTATTTCCCTGTTGGATTTCGTCGGCGGCCCACTTCAAGTTCTCTTCAATATAGCTTCTCAAGGGGGCGATGTTGATGTCATTGAAGATTTTAATGCTGAAAACTTCATTTTCTAATTCGTTTAGATCAATTGAAAGTTTACACAGAACTTCATGAATGTCTCCATTCTGTACCGAATACCGGACTAGCCATTTTTCCACCTCTTCTTCATGATATTCAAGAATCCTGTAAAAATATTCTAAAGATAAGGCCTTCAAATTATCATCTTGTTTATCGAAAGCTTTCTTGGTTAACACCAATGAGTTGACAATTAAGATGGGGTCCTCGAAGCCATTTGTCTTTCCTACTAACTCTATTTTGGTGAGATTTGTGAATAATGTTTCTTTCTTTGATATTTCTTGCTCACATGATTGGACGATGAGATACAGGTTCTTCACATTATCTTTCCAGCATGCTTCTAATTGAGTGAGCCATTTTTCGGATGGGAGATCATGTTGTCTTCTTCTCGTGTCTGATATGTTGTTGACATGAAAGGAAAAAGGGATGACCATGTGCACATAGAATTTTTCTTCATTTTTTAAATCCGTCTGCAGAAGTTGGAGCAAGTTATGTGCCCTACTCCACAGGGAATCCATATTCTGTGATGTTTCCTAGGCCTTAGTAATCAGTTCCATTATTTTGTTGATATTTTTCTCCACATATCCTCTACAATATGCGAGGAAGCTGGAGGACCCTTTTAGATTTGTTTCAGGTGTGCAGGTAGTCATAGGCAAGGCTATTTCCTAATAAATTCCAACCAATGGCATAGGAAACAAAGCTTCCTCTAATTCCTTAATCTGGTTCTTTAGTCTGGCATTCTTGGCCTCAATGACTCCAACAGTATCATGAAGACCATCTCTGATTTCTATGTGAAGCTGAGAGATTTTAGACACCTACATATTGGCAAGGTCAAGTTCTGAATGATGTTTTCTTTTCTTATTTTTTACATCTCTTTTGTCAATGATTAATTTTTTTGATTCGGTTTAAAAAACAACACTCTGGAATACGAAGGATTCATCTACGTCAAAAATTTCTTTATCAACCATGTCCATTGAGTAGGCATGGTGAATTGTGTCTCCGGGATGATGAAGGTTCCATAATATGCTATCCAGATTAGAGTCAAGATCCATGTTTTCACTGTAAATTTCGGGCTGCTACGCCTCCCCTACAATTCTTTTTCCCTTCTTCTGCACGGGAAGCTCATGAGGAAGATGTTCACTGTATCTCTACAAAACTATTGTGGAGCTGCTGCCAATAGTTTATGAAAACGTTGGTTTGCTCCAGACATTGCTTGAAATGAAGAAACGAAGGGGACAATATAACCCCCCGGAAACATTGCTTCAATGCGTGTGAATGGAAAATCTCCTCATTAATGACAATATGTATGCATGTTGTATGGTGACCTGTTAGAAGTAAAGCTTAATTATTGGATACTTAGAAGTGCGAAGGTGGCGGTTACTACAAAGAACATTTAAGGATTGGAGGTTTCATGAACGAACCAAGCTGGCGGCGTGCGAATGACATTCCATGGTATTTGAAATTAAGACTAGGAAGAGATTGGAGGTTTCGTGAAGGAAGCAAGTTGGCAGCGTGCGAATGACATTCCATGGCATTTGAAATTAAGACTGGGAAGGGATAAGAAAAGCCTTCGCAAATATTGCTTTAATGGAAGAACTTCTCGAGCCTTGCGTGCATCAATGACAGCTTAGACGGTGCCTGCACGATGACCTCTTAACATTAAATATTTAGAAATAAGAAATATATATATATATATATATATAAACACTATTTCTTATTATGGACACGTGCAAAGGTGACGGGCACGGGGAAGAGCAAGCAAGGAAGGAATGGCCAGGTCTGAAAGTGCATGGTGAAACTGGTGAGTGTCCAATGGTGAAACTGCATGAGTCGGAATTGTTTAGGTAAGAAAACCAAAGGGCTTGGTCTGACTCCCAGTGCATATTTCATAATTCATGTGCAACACCAACTCTGTGGTTACCAGATCAATGTGTATAGAAATGAGACAAAACTAAATATGTACCTTCATAAAGTATGTACATGAGATTTTATAGAGCATGTACGGATATCACATTCCATACTTTGCCACTTTCTGGATCATGGGTTCTCGGGTGGGCGGGCTCAAAAAATAGGCCTCTATTTTTTGGTGTTCTACAAATAACACATACAATTCTGCAATATACAAATTGACAAGAGGACTTGAGGGGTGGTTGCGATTCTATAGACCATGTAAAATTTCTGGATCGCGGGTTCTCGGGCTGGCGGGGTAAAAAACAGGCCTCTATTGTTCGGTGCCTTACAAATAGCTTATGGTAATAAATTGACAAGCGGATTTGCGGGCTATCCAACCCAACATTCTACTCCAGGGCTGGCGGGCTCCCAGAAATGAGCAATACATACCAAATATGCACAGATCCCTTATTCCATACTTAGCCACTTATTTGGAGCGCGGACTTGTGGGCTGTACATTGGGCCGATTTCTGCCATATAGAAATTGGGTTCTTGGGCTGGCCACCTCAAAATTGGCTAAGAAAACCAAAGGGCTCCATCCGACTCCCAGTGCATATTTCATAATTCATGTGCAACACCAACTCTGCGGTTATCAGATCAGTGTGTGTAGAAACGAGGCAAAACTAAATATGTACCTTTATAAAGTATGGACATGAGATTTTATAGACCATGTACGGATATCTCATTCCATACTTGGCCACTTTCTAGATTGTGGTTTCTCGGGTAGGCGGGCTCAAAAAATAGGCCTCTATTGTTCTGTGTTCTACAAATAGCATACACAGTTCCGCGATATACAAATTGACAAGAAGACTTGCGAGGTGGCTGAAATTTTATAGACCATGTACAGTTTCTGGATCACGAGTTCTCGGGCTGCTAGGGTAAAAAATGGTCCTCTATTATTCAGTGCCTTACAAATATCTTATGATAATAAATTGACAAGAGGATTTACAAGTTGGCCGCTTCAACATTTGTCAATTGACAAGCGGATTTGCGGGATGGCTGACTCAACACTCTACTTCTAGTGATTTCTGCGATATACAAATTGATAGACTCTAGGGCTGGAGGGCTCTCAGAAATGACAAATACATACCAAATATGCACATATCCCTTATTCCATACTTAGCCACTTATTTGGATCGCGCACTTGCGGGCTGTACATTGGGCCTCTAATGTTGTGTGTCTTGCAAATAGCCCCCATAGTTGGGTGATATACAAATTGATAAGTGGACTTGCGGGCTAGTTAGCTCAACATTGCATTTCTGTTGGATGGTGAATGTGCAGGGTGGCGGCCTCTAGGCACAAAAAAATAAATAAAAGAAAAACATAGTTGCAAACAATTTCGACAAATATAGACAAAGTAAATGAAAAATTGTTTAGTATGGAACACGGGCAGAAAAAGAATGCACCTTTGCATGGATTCCTTCACATCTCTGGGTAGGATTTCTTTGCACCATCTAGTTTTCCCGTCTGTTTCTATCAACAAACGTACAAAACAAAAGGGATATGAACATAGGTTCAGATGTAAAGAAAAAAACAACTACTATGTACATATACTAGAAAAAATAGAATAAGATGAATAGAGAGAGAAAGAGAAATAGTTTTTGGGAGGATGTACCTTTTTCTTATTTTTTTGCATAATGTATATTTTATAATTCAAGTACAACACCGACTGTATGCTCACTAGAATGACATGTGTAGAAATTAGGGAAAACCAAGAAGTTGGATAAATATTATTATTATTATTGCAACAAGCTATACAGATATGCTTTGAAACATATAAATATGAGTTTGCAATATGTTTGATGTATATCTCATAATTCAAGTGCAATACTAATTGTATTGTGATCAGACCTAAATGTGTCTAAGATAAACATATTGTATTGAGGAATGAGCACATTGGGCCAGACATGGTCAATAAGTGTGTTTTGCAGATGGCATGTGTTGTTCAAAAGAAAGCGGAGAATGTATTTGCACATGTAGTTTTCCAATTCTTTTGTTCTGCCAGTATTTTGTAGCATGTCAATATTGGAGTCTCTTACAAGTATAATGGGTCCATTCATATGGAAATGGCCCAATGCATTGGAAATAACATGTACTATGTTGGAGAATGTTGCATGGGGAGCATCATACAAATTCAGTATTGCAACTTCTGTTTCATGGGAAATTTTTTTTGCAAGAACCAGTTCAACATTCTTTTCTTTGATATGTATATGGTCCAAAATTGGTACATGTTTTTTCACCAGTATCATCACCCCATGTGTAATGTAAATTGATATGCAATTGTAATTTGGGAATTTTTTGTTCTGCATGCATAATGCCATGTGCGTTTCCTGCAAGCACGGAATATCGGATTGCATTATATCATAGTCATTCAGTATATCATCCATGTGTGCATTTAAGCTGCGTGAGTTAAGTGAGAGAATTGATACAGATGAATTTTTTTGTATGGATTTGTAATCATAGTGCAGTTGCCATTTTGCGGTGGTCCTGAGTCATTCCATTTCAATATCAACTTTATGTTTCACTTTGAAGTTATCTTTTGTGAGAGGACTTAGTAAATACAATGATTCTTGCTTCTGACACGGGACAGTGTTGTGTATACAAGTCCATGTATCCAAATTCTAGCAGGCTGAAACGCAACATTATCAAGTGTTAGTCCTTGTGATCTGTGGACTGTACGTGCACATGCAAGTTTAATTGAAAATTGTTTTCGAATCTTCAATTGACCTGTCTTTATTGATGTTGATACTAGCTTCTATATTCACAAAATAGGTGTCCAATCGCTTCCAGTGTTTGAATTATATAGATAAGACAACTTGCTTGCTTGTCGCTTGCCTATATGAAGTTCATGGAACTTAATCCAAAGGACATCCACTTTTTTTGCCTTCGTATAGCCTTTCAATATTCCATTTGCACCATTCACCAAGCCATCCTATGAATCATAGTTACATGCATATATTTCAACCAAAATTTCTAATTTGAGGACAAGATGCAAAGGTAAAGTGACTAAATGTTCATGACGTGGAACATTTCCATGGTTGTCTTCTTCCAGGTCAATCGAATTGATGATGATATCATCGCCAGACATGAGCAATAGCATGTGGATTTTATGCATTGCAACATCCTTATTTCTGTAAAACAGGTAAGGGAACATTGGGTCTGTTGGTGCAGGCCATAAGCACCTCGAATTGATATAGGTCAAGTCATCATATGTTTGGTTGTTTGTGCACATTCTATTCAGAATTGCAATGATTGTTTCATCTGTTTGGCGCATTGTAGTATGCAACTCAAATCATTTAATATTGTCTCTCCAGAATTCATGGGTGACTGTTTCCATGTTAATGGTAGGTTGTTCAAATATCAAAGAATCTTGGATGGGCTGTGCCTGGTAAAGATCCCCAAAGAATATCATGTCAATGTTTCCAAAGTATTTCGTCTGCACATGTTTTATGCTTCTTAGTTGGTTGTCAATGGAATACAAGAACCTACTCCCAATCAAATATGCTTCATCTATAAAGACAAGTTGGAGTTCCTCATAAAGCTTAGATAATGTATCCAACATTTCCTTACCAACTAAAAGAAACTGTGACTTGTTAAAAGGAATTAAAAATGCATAGTGGATTGTTGTTCCACCAACATTGTATGTAGCTTTTCCCGTGTATGAAACTATTAGGCCCTTTGGTTTCATAGGATCAGAGGAATTGTTTGAATCATAGATTCATATAAGCATTTGGAACAATGCTTTCGCTGTGAATGTCTTGCATGTTCCTGCTCCACCTGTAAGGAACACGTGCACATGACTGTTCATGTTCAAGCGTTTTTTAAGAGTAATGTCTTTTAGAATTGTTTGTTGTTCACGATTCAACATATGTCTTATTCTGTGGTATTCATTATTTTCAATTAGGAAAGGATGTTTTGTAAATTGAAAACCAAGGTTGATACATTTTTCACTTCCAGCCGCTGGAGGACGAGGCAAATCTGCTTGTAAGTCATAGGAATTGGAAGGAGCTGTGGTTGTTTTTCGGTTTCTGAATGTCTCATCATGATCGCCAGGGTTTTCTAGGTCATTAACTACAACTTCTAGATCACCCCATGTTGGATTAATATTGTAGGTAAATCTAGGTTCATTGATGTGCACTATAGTCTTAGATGCAACATACGCAACCTCCCATGTAGAGAAGTTATGTTTTAATTTCTCTTCGTTTTCATCGAACGGAACTTACAACAACAGTTTTTCTCTACAATAGTTTTCATAGTCACAATGTTTATTGTATTTGACAAATCGTATGACAGAGGTTTTTTTTCTTTTTGATATGGGTGCACCATTTTTTTTGTAATGCGATACAAATTTTGCTAACAAGATATGCCTAATAGGAGATGGACGCTGGACATAATAATCAATAATAGAGCGACATAGCATGTCTTCTGAATTATCAGGCTCTTGTTGTACAAAAACCGGTGTTTTAAGCACAAATGCACGTTTTTCAAGTGGAGATGTGTTTATGAAGACACATTTTCTTGAACTACAAGTGAGGGGCAAGGAGAGTGAAATGTGAACTGCTTGCTGAGAAGACATTTGTTGAAGATTAAGCAATGTATTGCCAAGTGTACGTATCATTTGTATGGAATCGATATGACTTATTTCATGTTCTTTGCATATTCTTTTGAATGCACTTATCATAGGTTTGTTAATCTTCGTCATATACGAGGTACAATATGATGCTGCAACATATGCATTTAGCATGTATTGTGCATCTGTATTTTCTTTCCACATAACTGGCATGTCCCTGGAAAAAATGTTGTTCCAAATATGGGAGAGTTTTCGTTTAAGGAAAAGTGTTGGTTGCCTAAGCATACATTGTATGGATTTGATGTACTCATATTCTGATAGATTTACCTGTGTCAAGAAGACATCAAAGCTCATCATTTCATCAAATTATCCTTGTTCTAGAAATGAGAACAAGGATTTAGTTTTCTCAACAACAACATTGTCCTCTAAACTAACTGGCTTTATGATTCTTGTAGCTCTCATTGGCGGCATGGGAAAGTTGTATCTGCAATGCAAGCGATTTTTTTCATTTTATACAACTTCTTGTATGGTAATGTCTATGGACTTTCACAAGTTATGGATCCAAATGATCTGTGTTGCATGTTATGTATTTATCCAAAAAATGTTCGATCTTTGAATTGATATCAGCTCCATAGACTAGTGCACCCTCTATCCACAACAGTGTGTGGTCATGTTCATTACCCCTATTCTAGAATTCAGTCAAAAAAAAGTAGCCCAATATTTTTTCGAAAAATGTTTCATCATGGCATATAAATTGTTTTAAAGAATTTATTCTATGTCTATAGTAGTGAGTACATGTCACCGAGTCTTTTTTTATGAGGTAGTCAGTGTCATTATTTTCCAGTGTATTGATTTCTTTTTTGCGTTTCCTGTTCCTATGCAGGTCAGATATGATAGCCACCAATGGATCCTAGCAATTATTTACACTTGTAAATGTGACGAAAAAATGTTGGTGGGCCCAATTGCCGAATCATTGCAAAAATAATTTTTTTGTTTTGTTGCAAATAGTCAGGAGAGGTGTGAATGTTTTTGAAATATATGTATCCAATATCAGATTTCAAATTTTTTTCTAGAGTTACTTTGTACTTCACATACTTGGCCATTGAATTTCTTCTTTGTAATTGCCCTTTTCTTATTCGGACCCACATGCAGGATAGAACTTGCTCTATTATTATGCACATTTTTTTTAAAAACAAATTTGTTATGTGACAGGAGAAGTAACCGCTTGAATGTAGCAGCTCCCATCAGACTATTTTATGATAATTGATTCGTTCTGTAATATCAGTGCCACATGGATCTCCATAGAAGAGTTTTGGAAAGTTCATTTCCTCAACGAATTTGTCCCTGAATATTCTAAGTGGACGCTGCCCCTTGACAGGTGCAATTTTGACAATTTTGTCTTGCAAGTCACAAATGCACTGTGAATCAGTGAATCTATGCACCAATGTTTCTGCATTAGTTTCATTCTTCGATTCATCTCTTGTATCAAATTCATTAGCATTTTCGAGAGTGTCTGTAGATTTTCCATCCTCTTCTGCAAGAAGACTGTTCCAGTTTCCATTTATACAAAGGTTCTCTGCTTTGTACAGGGCCCTGGAACATAATTCCTTTAATGCTTTCATAACAACATGCACACACACTTTGCCTGTCTGATAGGAATTTTTGTATCGCAAACATCTTTTGAGAGCCACAACAATTGTCATTGTATTGTTAATGAATTGTGGCAATGCGTTTTGCACAACATCTAGCTGAACAGGTACATTAATAATTGATCCTATTAAGCCCATCTAGGGTCGTTTATAGCCCCAAGGTATGATTTGAGAAAATGCAATTCACAGAGACACAAGTCTCTCCTCAAGTTCCGTAAGTGCACCTACATCTAGTAGTGGTGTATTACATCTTATTTGGTAAGGAGTTGCAAACTGTGGCAGTTTTCCATTTTCAAACAATCATTTGCATGGAAGACAAAATTTCCCACTGGAAAATGGTTTATCATGCGCTGTCAAGCGGAGGTATTTTGCATGCATATCAAGAATGAAAGACTTACTATTTTTTGAAAAATTCAGTTGTTCACAAATTGCACATGCAATGGAAGGAGGGTGTTTCATTCATTTCATGTAGGTTTGTCTTGCATTTTTCTTTCGCAGGGAAGTATGGGTAGAAACTGTTTCTTGGTTTTCATTGCTAGTACTGCATGGTGTTGCTTGTAGACCACGAATTGTCATAGTTTCATGAACATTCTAGGATATGTGATCGCACCTGTTTATGTTCTGTTCTGCATGAACAAATTTCTTTACATTATGATATGTGATTTTCTCTCTAAAAGGAATCGTAGCAATGTATTTTTTTCTCTCGCGCATGACCTTTTTAAAGTTGTGGTAAATTAGTCTACGTTTCTTGCCCAAGGGCATGATGAGATGATGGAAACTGGAATAAATTTCACTCTCAATCATCTTCTGAGAAACTACTTTACATTTTTTGTTTAAGGCCATATGGCCTTATCACAAGTCAGACGAATTTGACGCATAATTTTTTTCAAATTGTGATAACTTACTCTATGTTTTTTGTTTAATCCCTTTATGGCCTCATCAAAATTGTCATGAATTCTATGCATGTTTTTTTTGTTCAAGCCATGTATTCCCATATCACAACCGAGAGGAGTCTCATTTTCACTAAAAAGAATTCAACGCATATGCAGATTCGATGTCATTTGGGTGGCATGGACATTCAACCCTAAACTACCGATATGTCCAAGAAAAGGTTCATAATGAATATGTGTTGTATCTGTTTTCAATGACAGGATGTCAATTGTGCCATACTAATTTGAATCAGTAAACCAGGATTGGACACTTCCATCTCGCAAGGCCAACCAAACCTGGATATTCACCCTGAATATCATAGACAACCATTGAAAATAGAATTTGCAACCCTCCATATTCCCTTTCTCATATGGAAGTGCCATGTTCACAAGGTATTCCTGCCAACTTCCAACTGTCGGCATATTTTCTACGAAATATGGCCAAAGGTGTTGATGCAAGCACCTAAAAGCATGTTGGTTACCGCCTATAATTGCATTGCAAAAGCACTGTATAGTGTAAATCTGCATCAACTGAACATCGAACTCCGCTGCCACCAAACTACAAATTGCATTGAACAAACTATCTCCACAGGTAGACACAACATTTGTTGCCAGCTGTAAACCATGACAATCTGTGCGATGCAAAATCCATTTCCATTACGATTGAAGGTCTTTGCAAATAAAGGACAAGTAAATACGAGGACCTTCTATATTTCATATGGAAAATTTTCTGTATAGTAGTGGTTCATAATGGCCACCCACGACATTGGCATCATGGAACAAGATGCAATATGGATTGTCGGATGCAGTTTTGTTGAATATTAGATATCTTGTTTTTCTTGTCAATGACCATATTCCAACTGACATATTCAACCAGTTAGACAACCACCATATAAAAAATGTATATCCCCAAATTCCTCTCTCATGTGCAGGCAGAACTGGAGATCCAGACAACTGCATCTTTGAAAAATACGTAGCGATATCATGTATTCCATGCAACTGCCAAAGAAAATCAGATTCTAGTTCGTATTCATAGGACTCTAAAGCCTCAACATCGCCATTTTTAAAACAGGTCAAAAAATAATATATCAATCCATTGCGCAACTCGATCGACGAATATCGGAAATGCAATAGAACCTGGAATGTATCGAAAAGGAAATCCCCAACAATATAGGAGAATGCATCCAATCTAAAAATTCCATTGCTATGAAAAACCACCTCAATGTTGTCGTGTATAATGGATTGTGTATCTATTTCATACGACTCAACATCTATTACTTCTTTCATCTCTTCAACTTTAATTTTGAAGTTCTTTTCTACATACTTTCAGTTTCTATGAAAACATAGAAAAGGAGGGGAAATAAATAAAAGGTAGCAAAAAAAAGAGGAAATAAAAATAGGGTACCAATCCTCGTATGTATCTTTCAACCTTATTCTTATCAACTTCAATCCCCCCTAGTCCCCATACTAGATGAGAAGAAAACAAACCGACAATGGAAATTGAGCCAAACAGAAGAAATAACGCAAATAAATAAAACCATAACTTTACTCAGCAGAAAGAGAACGGGTGGACGCAGTTTTCTGACCCACGGAATAAAAGCATTCCTTGCATCTGCTCCTCTCCAGATGGTTCCCTCTTCTGATAGGTTTGAACTACTTTTCATAAACCCCTCTACATTTCAATTTTTGGAAAATCTATGGACGTGACAACCGACATATGAAGACGCATGGTTTCCAGGAACAAAAAATTAAGAGCACAGACAAAGATGGTCTGTAATAGAATTTGGAGGCAGGGACCGCCACCATTGAAAAATAGAAACAACAGGGAAACTTACCCATCAACGAAGGATGGAAAGAGCTCAACCCCAAAATCTACAAACCGCAACAACATGTCCAACAACTTGAAAAGTTAAAGAACAACAAACCAGTGAACAACCAAAAAGAGATCGAACTGCAAGTGGAGGACCTCAAATTTGCAAAGTTGAATCAAACAATAACCAGAATCATTGAACAAAGCAGCGAACAAGGATCGAGCACTGGAGAAGTGATTCCAACCATGAACGAAACTGTATTGCAATGCATCTATACAATAAACATTTAAGAATGCTAGAGCTGTTAGGTAAACAGTTAAGACTGTCAGGACCGTCGAAGGGCATAGGCCTGTGAAAGCATTTAAGAAAAAATGCAGCATGGCAGGCCTGTTCTCTCGAAGCACGCAACAATAAAGAAAAAATCACACATAGTAATATGGTAGAGAATGTATTCTACCCAGTAGAAAATGCTAAAGGAAACATTCGAAGTAATGCTAGCATTAATCTACCTTCGACCAATGCATAATAAAATATATGATTCAAAAAGACCATATACGATCAAATACTTTAGATATGCCAACATATTTAATTGGGAATAGAGAAGGAAGAAATAAGAACTCCAATCTATTGTCCATTCATATCTTGAAAAACATGATACTTTTTATTATATAAAAATCAATGTTTTCACTTCCCTTTTTTCAACAATAGATAATATGGAAATATTTCTGGTCAATGCACAATCTAATACTAGGTCAACGATTTATCGATCACTATAGTCCCTCTATGCCTACGATGGGGACTAATAAATAAAAAGAAATGGAAATTAAAGATAAAATATAACGGAAAGAGTGTCCTAACTTTAATCTTCATTCACTCGCTAAATTAGGGAGCATTACGTAGGTCTGTATTTTTTGAAAAATATCGAAGCTAGGGCAAGTCTATATTTTGGTACAGAGGTATACGTGGCACTTTTTCCAAATCCTATGGACGTGTCAGTTCCATATTGACGAAGTTTTAGTCAAGTAGAAAGGCTTTAAAAAGGATGGATTGGGGTTTGTACAGAAAAAACACTCATCTTGTGCGAGATCTCTTATATCTATTTCTTGTTTATTAAGTCAATAGGTGTACACTTACCCTAATCTTTTAATTATAGATGTGATTTGATTTTTATGGACACTATTTTATATTTTTAGAATATTCTTAATCGTCACAATAAATGAAAGGTTAGCTTTTCAACCATTAACTTCTTTGAATGATAAAATATGGTAGTTTGTTATTAAAAATAATGATTAACTTTATTACCATAATAATGTCTAATCAGGTGAAGGTAAATACCCAATTTATTGGTTTTTATTGTTATAATTTAGTGTTTAGGGGTTTTAATGCATGTCACACATTTATTTTACTGTAGTATTTTAATTTACTGGTACTAGATTTTACTTTGAATTTTAGTGTTTATGCGGTGCGTGGAAAACATTTAATTTTTACTTTGGTATTTTAATGTTAGTGGGGGTGCATTACTGTGGTATTTTAATGTTAGTGGGGTGCCTACGACACCTTTAGTTTTCTATTGATGTCTGTGGGTGCATTTTTAGTTTCCCTTATGTTTTGATTTTCCCTATGTGCACCATTGGTCCCATTAATTCCATTGGGTGGTGGAATCATTTAGGTCTCAAGTCGGTCATGCACAAATAGCTCCATGTAGTAAAGTTTCTTCCTTTCCCTTTTTTTGTATACATCTATCCCTCCCTATATCCCTCTTGGCGAACCATCACACGGTTCAGTTTCAGAAGAAGTGATTGTATATCTCTTCATATGTGGTATTTTTTTATGCTTTGCGCAGGTTATCATCAAGCCCAGGCCTTTAAAGGGTTTTCACTAAGAGATCAAAATACCCAAGCCTCTGATCGAAAAACAAAAAACAAGTAGAATAGGGGTCATCCTACCGAAAGGTGGAGCCGATTCCACTAGGTTTGTTATATGCTTTGGATTTTTTTTTTGCAGGTCTGAACAATCTGGCAGCCTAGTGGGAGGTACAATACAAAAGAAATTGGTGATTGGAAGGATGTTTTATTTCAACTCCGTCATCTATTTGGCTGGTTGCTCCAAGAAGACACGAATAGGTGGGTAACACTCTTCCTTGCTGTGCTATCTTTTACTTATTTATTCAGATACATTCTTTTCATGGAAATCTAAATTACACTCTATGTAGAAGTAGTGTTGGTGAAGAGTGTGGTTGAACACTTGGGTTAAATTATTATTAATTTTTTATAAAATTGTAAATATTTTGAAAATGATATTCATTCTAAACCTAAAAATATCCATTTCAAATTTATTTGAGGTTCAATTGTTTTGAGGTTATAGTATGGTTATGCATGGCCATTTTCTATATTTTCAAATTAATGATACATCCTGTCATATTTGCAGTTTCTTGCATTGTCGGGTTATAATTAAATTTTAATTATTATTCTAAAAAGATTTATTTAAGTCTTGTTGGTTAATCTTTTCAAGCATGAGTATCTCAAAGAGCCTATTTAAGGCTTGTTGGTTAAGAGCAGAAGTATCTGAAAGAGCTTGTACTTTTATCCAGTTTAAACCATTAATTATAGTAAATTTTACCTTCGTGAAAAAGCTTTTCGAATGTGGAAAAATACTATAAATATACATTAAAGTAGATAATTATAATAAACAAGTCCCTGCTAGGTTGGAACGGAAATAAATGCATTGTTATGGTGGGACCGAGGGAGAAATAGAAGTCTAAAACAACAGAGACGCGTGCGAAGCAGCTTGAAGTACAGGTGGTATCCATGCAGAGGATGAATCGTGGCAGTGTGTCACAGGAAGCCATAAGACATTGGGGTGGTAGATGAACTCCAAATAACCCCCTCAATTAGTTAATCATAATATTATATTAATATGTGGTTAATATGCGAACGAGGTTGTTTTTTATTGGGGTGTGGAAAAAAGGACCAGGAATCACACACATTAAACATTCAAATATAATAAACACAATTTACTGACATCCAACATAGTTGAAGGAAAAAAATTTAGCATTCCGAAAGAAGACGACAAAAATTGTTTCTGAATTAGTTTTCTTTGAAATTTATCAAAAATTAATAATGTATGTTACATATTTCTGGAATCTATTACATATTTCTGGAAATTTAAATGCGTTTTTCATATAGACTGGGATTGGGGCTCCTGAGGACCATAAAGAAAATAATACAAGAAATAGGACTGTAGAAAGAAGAAGTGCGTGACGGTAGAGAGGAAGACCTAAAATGAAGAAATTGGAAGTTTTGAGTCTTTAGTTAGAGATTTCTATTTAAAGAGGTAGAATAAATGGATTGATAAAGAAAGCAAGATGTGATCAGTATAAACTTACTATGAAGCTGATGCGTTTTTGTTTCTCTCATCGACGACCACTGGAATCGTGCCAACTGATTGTTTCCCTTCGTCGGTGAGCTTGTCCATTCTCCTTTGTAGCCATTCTTCAATGTAGCTTCTCATGGGGGCCACGTTGATTTCATCCCATATTTCTATGTCGAAAAACTCATTTTCTAATTTCCTTAGATCCATAGAAATACTATGCAGAGCCCGTTCAATTTCTTCATTGTGTGCCGAATAGTCCACTAGCCAGTGCTCGACGCCATCTTCACCATATTCAAGGATTCCATAAAACTTTTCTAAAGACAACCCCTTTAAAATATCAAGTTGTTAATCAAAGGCTTGCTTGGTTAAGGACAAGGATTTGAGGATTAATTTTGGGTATTGAACCTCGTTGGTACTTCTGGCTAAGTCTATTTGGGTCAGGTTTCTAAATAATTCTTCTTTCTCTGATATGGCTTGTTCACATGATTCGACAATGAGCTGCATGTTCTTAACTTTCTCTTTCCAACATGATTTTAATTGTTTGATCCGCTTTGGGGAGGGGAGATCCTCTAGTCTTCTTTTCATATCCAAGTTGTTGATGGCATGGTTGGAAAAAGGGATCATTGTCTGTTCATAGAAATGCTCTTCATTTTTTAAATTTGTCTGCAAATGTCTGTGCAAATCATTTTCCCTCTTTCGAAAGGAAGCTATGTTTTGTGGTGTTTCCCAGGCTTCAGTAATTAGATGCATTCTTTTCTTGATGTTATTCTCTACATAGGATCTACAATATGTGAGGAGGCTAGAGGATCCTTTTAAATTGGTTGCATGGGTAGCAGGCATGGTTTTTGCTAAAGGACTAGAAAACACTAGGGTAGCAATGAAAGCCTCCTCGAATTCCTTGATTCAACCGTTCAGTCTGACATTCTTTGCTTCAATTCCTCTAATGGAATCATCAAGAGCATCAACAATTGCATGGTGAAATTGGTAGATTTGGGATGACTGCATTTTGCTAAAGTTAATCTATGAACGAGATTTTCCTTTCTTATTTGTTACATCTCTCTTTTCAATAATTAAATTTTTAGATTGGCTGTAAAAAAAAATGCTCCGGAATACGAAGGATTCATCTTCATAAAAAATGTCGGTCTCAGCTATTTCCATTCTATAACTATGGGGCATCGCCTCCACGGGCAGATCAACTTTGCGAAACAGGGAATCCACAAAAGTTTCAAGTTGCTTTCCTTCACTTTCAATTTCGGGTTCTTCCGTCTGCCCTACAATGTTTTTTCTCTTTTTTGTCAGGGGAAGATTGTGAGAACTATCAATTTTTCCATGAGGAGGGTTCTTATCTCCTCCTCCGTTTGAAGATTTTTTGGGTTTCTTTGTTACTAGGGTGGGCTGTTGAAGTGATGCTCCGTGATTTCATGCTCTTGGGAGTGTTGGACACTCTTCTCACCAGATCCTTTTCCCTGTTATCTGTACAATTCAATTGCGCTTTGCAACATCTATACATCGCAATCGTCAGAAGAGGGAGTGTTGTCATCACTATCTTTGTCTTCGATCAAGCGTCTATGGATAAAGGAGTTGCTAAAGCCAACTGATAGTAAATGTTCTCGAAAAATCCCATTAGGTTCGAACCTTTTTAACCTTTAAACATATTTTAGGTTCAAGTTCTTGAAATGGTCTACGAATTCATCAATCTTGTTGACGTTTTTGAACACGAAGTCCCTGACTTTCGAGGGCAGAGGAATGAACTATTTTGTTCTCTTGCCATGGAAAAAATGCAACCAGTGGTTGTATTTCCTTCCTATTTTTGTAACAAACATCTTGTTTGTGATGTGACATGGAAGGAAAACAAGATTTTCCTTGGAGCCAAAGATCATTATTACACTGTAATTTTCCTTTCGTTCAAGTGTCCCCTTCCTGTCCAAAAACTTGGTTTCTTGGCCAGACATTCGGGGAGCATCCTTTCCTAACAATAAATCTTTGAAAACTGAGACAAAGTCATTAAAAATATCATAAAAACAATGGGAGGACTTGTGCCTCCACAAGGTTTGGTACCAGAATGTTACTGGGTTGAATTCATAGTTTATTTTCTTGGAAAGAGACAGTTTTGGAAACGGACAACAATGCACTATTGTGAAAATCAAGTAGGACGACATATAAAATTTATTCTCTTCTTTGAATCGTGACAGTTGGGAACAAATTCCAATGAAAATTAGCTTCTCCCAATCAAAAATGAATCGCTCCTTGACTGTGACGTACAAAATATAAATAGCTATATGGGAAATGCTTGCCATGGATTTATATTCCGTTATTCTTGTAAACAACCAAGCAATTTCCCGGAATGGATTTCTAAAGGAACTGACCTGCAAATTTGTGATATCTTCAGGAACTGTTGTCGGGTCTTCGAGGAACTCAGGTAAGAGGTCCAACCTGTTATCATGTTTTTCTAGGAACTACTTGTAGTCTTGTTCTCTGAAGATCAATGTTGGCTCTGACAATCTTAACATCTTGCAGAAGACCTGAGGTGACAAAGAAACAGGAGAATGGTTGCATAGTTGAATAATTCTTTGTCTTGAAATATATTTTTTGGCGCACCAAGAGACCACCTCCTTACAGTAAAAAACCTTAGGGACATAGCCTACATGAGTAATTCCAGATGTCCAAATCACTTCATTCAAGGAGAAATGGGATGAATAGTAAGAGTATTCCCTGGACCACTGGAAGTTCTAGTCCCCACGTCCGAAGATATTCACTATATCTCCACAGAACTGTTGTTGAGATGCTTCCATAAGTTTATGATAACATTGGTTTGTTCCAGACGATGTTTGAAGTGAAGAGTTGGAAGGGATAATATAACCCTGTGCAAATCTTGGTCCAATGCATGTGAATGGGAGATATCCTCGATTTTTTTTTTCATTAATGACAATTTCAATGACTGTTGCATGATGCACTGTTAGCATTAAATACTAGTAATTGCATACCTAGAAGTGAGAACATGGCGGGTATGATAATGAGAAATTAAGGATTGGATATTTCATGAACAAGACAACACGACGACCCATGTTTGAGATGAACAAGAAGAAGGGATTATATAACTCTCTGCAGATATTTCTTTAATGCGTATTAATGGGATATCTCCTTGAGCATTTTTCTCATTAATGACAATTTTGATGGTTCCTGCATGGTTAGATGTTAGCATGAAAGGTTACTAATTGCATATTAAGAAATAAGTACGAGGGTCTTGGGGACGAGAAAGAGTAATTAAGGAGTGTCTAATTATCGAAAGTGGTCGTTCGAGCTTCAAAATAGGGTTACAAGGTACAACCGTTAGAGGTGAGGGCCCGAGGGTCAAATTATATGTCTCAAAACTTTGTGAGTGCAAAACGCATAACATAGAAGAGGGAATGATGGGACAATGCAGGGAAATTTGTATATCGTGGAAATCTGGGCACTGTTTGTAGGACATGGAACAATGGAAGTGCAATCCTGAGCCTGCCTGTCTGGGAACCCACAATCGAAAAAGTGGCTCAAGTATGGAATAGGGAAATGGTTGGGCAGACTCATTTTCGCTAATATATTGAAACTTGTAATATATATCCCATTACGTGGAAAGATCTTTTATGCATGTCTCAAAGTATGGAAAGTGGTCAGACGGGCTTCTGAAATATGGTGACAATGGTTCCCCAGGAGACGTGACTTCCCGAGGGTCAAATTGTAAGTCTTGGAACATGAGTGCAAAATGTGTACCACAGAAGAGGGGATAATAGGGGAGTCCAGAGGTCAATTTGTATATGGCAGAAGCGTGGGAGATCTCCTCAAGAATTTCTATCATTAATGACATGTTTAAGGTTCATGCATGGTGAAGTGTTAGCATTAAATCTTGCCAATTGCATATCCATGAAGAAGTAGGAAGGTGGCGGGGACATGGGACAACAATTAAGAAATGACTAATTATCGAAAGTGATTGGTGGTGCTTCAAAATAGGGCTATAAGATACAACCAACATAGGTGATGGTCCGAGGGTCAAATTGTATCTCTCGGGAGTGTTGACCGTAGAACAAGTAACATGAAAGATGGCATGATGGTGCATTCCTGCGGACAAATTGTATATCATGGAACTCTGGGTACTATTTGCTAGTCATGGAACATCAGAAACACAATCCTGAGCCCGCCAGTATGGGAACCCATAATAAAAAAAGTGTCTAAGTATGGAACATGGAAATGGTGGGTCGAAATCGATACATACATAGTAAATGTATCATGGCATGGTAATACAACCAACTTATGGCTAAGTATTGAAAGGAAATACATACGATCAGGATCGTGACAGGGAATTCTAGTGGACAAATTGTATATCGCGGAACTCCGGGCACTATTTGCAAGTCACAGAAGATTTGAAACATAATTTTGAGCCCGTTAGTCCAGAAACCCGCAATCAAAAAACTGTGTAAGTATGGAATAGGGAAATGGTAGCCCATACTTGTTTTCTCTAATATATTGAAATTTGTAATAGCTTTCCCATTACCTGGCAAGATCTTCTCTGCATGTTTCTGGATAAGTTGTGTAGGGATAGTTAGTCCTCGAGGATTTTTCTTATTAATTACGATATTTATGGTTGTTGAATGATGAAGTCTTAGCATTAAACATTTGTTGTCGCATATTTGGAAAGAAGTACGAGGATGAATGACACGGGAAACAATGACTAGGAATTTGAGATTTTGTGAACCCTCCAACCCGAGGATCTAAAATAGGGTGATAAAGTATCCCCAGAAGACATGAGGCCCAACAGTCAAATTGTATCGCTTAGAACATTTTAATGCATAATGTGTAACATGGAAGAGGGGACGATGTTGGATTCTGAAAATCAATTTGTATATCGTAGAGGTCCAGGTGTTATTTGTAGGTCACAGAACAATGGAAGTTAATTTAGAGGTCAGAATAATTAATGTGCATTGGTGTTATTTGAAAAATCGTTAAGTACAGACACAAACTGATCTCCCTAGCTTCACTACGAAACTGGAACAAAATAAGACGGTACATTACTCTTTCCTTAGATTTCAATTATCAAATGAGAAATGGATCTAGAACATACCTTTTAAATATCGAAGATCCGAATTTGCCAATGCAATCCAAGATCTGTCACGAGGCTTATGGAGAAATATCTACAAAAGAACACAAGCCAACGAAGACAAGAATAACAGAGCCTACTTGATATGAAACTATGTATGTGATCAAGGAATCATACAATATGGACAAATAAGATTCATATAGGAAAGAAAAGTGCATCTGTATTAAACAATAGAAAGAGAGAATACAACCAAAGCCTTGATGTCGTAAGGTCCCTTCCAATTGTCCCTCATTTCCCACACACTTCTACTCTAAGAATTCTGACACTATAGATCTGAAAGTCACTCACAATCTATCTTGGAAAAGAAAAGCTCAAAGTCACTCTAAACAAGCTAACAATCTCAAGCCAAATTTCCAATCTTACCAAGTTCAAGCTAACTGTCTCCATGAGAGTTCCTCTCCTTTTATAAGCTGAAGAGGATAAAGTGAGGAGGTTAGGATGATCCCACTAAATCAGAAAAGCGAGTAAGATCCAAACCAATTGGAGGCCACCTCACCAGAGAATATTCTCCTTCTATAAGCATCGAGAAGATGCTCATTTTTTCCCACGTACGAAAATCGTCAAACCCTTATAATTGAGCAAAGTGAGATGGCATCATAGGCCAACTTTAGCACAACATGCGATGATCCAGGATCATCCCACCCCTATAACTAGACAGGGTGCGACGATCTTCCTTAATAGAGTTTTTACAAAGGAAAAGACAACTTCTTGTCTTAGGAAAAGCTCTTCTCCCTTCTTTCCTCGGGAATTCAGGCCACTGATCCCTCTAAAGAAAGCATATAGGTTTACATCATTAACGATCATAGGGATGATGAAAATAATGTTTAATAGAGATCCCCCCAAAGTATGAAGTTAGAACAGAGTGATAGAAATACTTTGTCGAGTGTGTGTAGGGAAGAAGGAACACGTTGGTCTAAAACCTGCCAACAAACAAGGAAATACAGTACAATAATACATCATCACTGACGTAGGCATTCCCATACTTAGCATACAAATGACTCAAAGCATAAATGTCGACATGAAAATATCCATGTCAAGTAATACAGGTCATGGCCACCAAATATACATTGTGAATCCATGCCATTATGACTCAAATCTGAACATAACCACCAAAAATACACTGTGGATCTATGTGTTAAAGACTAAAATTTGAACATAGCCATGATACATTCAATGTGGATATATGCAATAGTAAAATATAAATACTCTCCAAGGCAACCTGAATCTGTCATAAAAGATTCAGCGTCTTCATCTCCATCACTCTATAGTATGAATCTAACCATGCGAATACATGTGCTGAAGTCGAACATGGTAGAAACCACTTGATTACCGATCATTAATGAATATCGTTAACAAGTGTGAGGGAAAACACCATTAATATAAATGAATCCCAAGGTACTTTAGTACAATCCAACGAATGTGAATTTGTGATTTGAGGTCGAACACTAAGAGAAATCTCCCAATCAGGGGTCAATAATGAAAACCCACTGCCGAAAGCGAGGAAACCTGCCATTGAGGCATGCAAGTTCCAAGGTACTAATTAGTTTCTAAGTCTAATTCCTAGATAATGAGTTGGAGTCAACATGAAAAGACTCATCATAGAGGGGCCTTAATGTATCCCCCATCAATGACACGAAATGGGTAAAAATATTTGAGGTAGATCAGAGTAACAAGTGATTCAGGACTAACTCAGGGATGTCCGACACAATAGAAGGATTAAGGACTGCAGAAATGGTCAACACAATAGAAGGCTTTCCGGGTTGAACTTCTCTTTGAACATATTGACAACATGACAACTGTCTTGGAAACACTGAATCAACAACAGGGATCACAGACCGATTTGTAATCTTATAAAGGAGTATGATCAAGAGTGAAATATCCTCGATCCCGTTGATCGATATATTTTCTACTAATCTATTACTCGGTCTTGCATATTTGATACACTAGGGGTTTTTGGATGCGTTTCAGTTGTATGTTTAATATCTTGATGGTTATTGCATGTGCATGTTGCATATTTATGGTTTAAACAACATAAAAAGGATGCATGCAGAAGTAAAGAACATCAATTCCCAATATCATGTATAATACGATTTGAGCATGGAAATACAATAGCCTATTGGAAATATACAATATAAACGTCAGCAAGATCTCATGGATCAGTATTGGAATACAATCAAATAACATAAAAATACCCGTGATCAGAAGATGATAGCAGATCTGATGCATGCACGGATAGATCGACAAAAATATGTGATTCCGGTGAAGTACGGTAACCGCTACTGGCTGGAAAACCCATCTTGAAGTTCATACCATTGAAATACACTGGAAATTGCTCCAAAAGAAGCGCCCTGGCCTCTAGAATGAAATGGGTGAGTGTCGGATCTCGAATCTGGTCTCTAAGGTACTGGATCCGGACCCATGGGGGGTTTTCACACCTCCTGGAGCACTGGATGTGCCCAAAAGGATTCCACCAACGAAATCTGCTGCTATATGGCTCAAAACAATCATCTCGCCAAATAAGGAAATGGGTCGGAAGGATTTGTCCGGATCTTCTTTGAAACTCTGCATGCAACACCAAATGTTTGTCCAGAAGAGTTGTGCCCTAAATGGCTGAATGAGTCGATATGGAATATTCCACCATCAGAATCTAATGATAGATGGCTCAATAGAAGTGCCCTGGTTGGATCTCAAATGGGTTGGAAGGAAACTGTAATCTGGATACAGATCTCATGCAGTTCTCCAAACCCTCAAACTGACTTGCGCCCTCACTGGCTGAGCTGCGCACTCTGCAATGGGTACTCTTGAAATGTATGGTGAAATACCTGGATGGTATCTCTTATGGTATAGCATGTGTCTCTCAACACCGAAACCGATCAATGGTGGTGGTTTCCTCTAGAAATCCACAAAACAGTAAGGTCGGCTATCCTCCTCCTCTGGGAACTCTCAACATCAAATCATAACAATGGATACTGAATTAGGTTGCATTACCATTCCTTTATAGCTTCCCAAAACCCTAATTCATTGTTGACCTTTTCCCTCCAAGTGACTTTTACTTTATTTTATTATTCCTTGATTATATCACTTAATTAATTAATTAATTAATTAACCATTTTGCCTGTAAAAAGTGATTTATCCATCCTGATGGATTCTACGGCCACTGAAAGTCACTTCTCATCATTTTATCCTGTAATGATTTTCCTCTCGATTTTTATGAGCTATTACACTAAGAGGTTTCTCCAAGTAATATGCCCATTATGACCTTCTTAGTGAATTTAATTAAGATATGACCCATAATAACTCAAAATTATGGAAATCGTCAGAATGCAACAGAACCAAAGCCCAACTGTTCAGAATGGATCCTGATGATGAATGATACAAGTTGGGCCCAAATAAACCCCTCAATATCCCCCGAACTCTCTGTCACCCCTATCTGGCTACTCGGGTAGGCATAACACTCTGAAATGTTGTAATGTTATAATGTCCCAAAATGGGGACATTACAAAGAGACAAGCGAATTTTCCAACCTAGGAACAAAGAAAATAAAAGGGTTCCATGTTCAAAAACAACTCTTCCATAGAATACAAGTTTAGATACATTTATTTCCCAATTTCCCCCCCACCATTTCTGACAAGTACCTCTTTATTTTTACACAAGCTTGAGGAGGATAACATATGCTTGAACTGTAATATCATCCTTCATATGAGTCCTTCGAAGTATGTTTAACGAACCCTAGGAGGGAGTAATTCGGTCCCATATGGGTCTTTCAATGTTTTTTTACGAGTCCAAGGAAAGAAAACTCAAAGGTTTTTCATATTTAGAGAGTCTGGAAAACACTTAAAGGAAACTCCAAAATGTCATTTTTCGTAAAGTAGTCTGATGAGACCTAAAAAGAGATAAACTACCGCTCAACATACGTACTTTCTAATACTTTAACGAACGTGAAAAGAACAAGATTTCTCAACCATCTTTTCATGTTTAGAGAGTCTGAAAAGAGCTTAAAGGGAACTCCATGTGGTTCCTTTTTTGTTTAATCTTTACGAGTTCGAAAAAGTTATAAAAGTATACTCATTTACATTCTTAGGTATTTACGAGCATGATAAAGAGCAAAGACTAACCTCAGGATTGTTTTCATTTTTATTCAAGATTAAAACAAAACAAAATTATGCTTGGGATAGATTTATTTTTACACAAGCTTAAAACTAGCCAAAACTATGCTTGGACTTGGTTTCATTTTTTACACAAGATTGAACCAGAGGAATCTATGCTTGAGGTAGGTGGTTTCATTTTTACACAATATTGAACCATAGAAAACTATTATTGGATTTCCCAATGCATAACATAGGGATGGTTGGTACTTAGCCCCCAGCGTAAGAAACTAGCGGCTTTAACTTCAGCATGAAGTATAGAGGTTGAAAGAAAATTTCCCCCAAGATTCATTTCATCCAACTGCAAAGGTGAATGAAATGAAGCTTCAAATACTAGAGAAAGGACTTGACTCAAACAAAGAGGCGGAAAAATATTTCATTTTTTAATGAGCTTGACATAGGAGAAGAACTATGCTCGAGAATTTAGGTTCAATCCCCAGACCTCTGTTTCATTTTTTAATGATCTTGACATAGGAACTATGCTCGTGACCTTTGTTTCATTTTTTAACGAGGTTTCCACAGAGATGCAAAACTATCCTCACAGCTAGTTTTATATTTTAGTGAGTTTGAAATCAGAAAACCATGCTCAAGGCTCTCTTCTTGATCATGGCTTCCAAGAGGACAATGCTCCAAAAGGACACCATGTCAAGGTACAAAACTCAGTCATGGATTCCAAGATATCTTCATTGGATGGAACAAACACACTTTTTAAGGAACACATGTCGAGGGTCGCCACAGGGGTGAGGAGGTCAATATCGAATAGTGCTTCCAAAGAGATCACCATGTCAACTACTAGATCCAAGCCATAAGAGACTGAGATTATAGTGAGAGGCCCGTATTCATCGGAAAATGAAGGCATGGGAGACAATGCCACATAATTGACCTATGGCGGGGGCGATCTCGTCTGCATATAAGAACCGTTTAGGGAGGTCATCGAGTTGATGGTCAAGTCAGGTCCAATGAATGAAAATTGATCAATAGTCACAATTCTTCCATCGTGAGGGAAATATATCACACGAAAAAGAGTGGACACAATAGCTTTCATGGCATAGAAATAATCTCTCCCAAGGAGTATATCAAAATCCAAGGGGTCTTGGACTACCATGACATCAATAAATATAGTTTTCCCTCCCAAAGTTATGGGAAACTGAGGAAGGACTCCTAGAGGGTGACTTGTTCTTCTGTTAAAAGGGAACAGATTCTATGTAATTGACACAAGTTGAGAATAACCCAAAGATTTCCAAGGAATAAAGGACAAAGTACTAACATATGAACCTTCATCTATCATCGTATGAGGAACATCCCACCCACAAACTTTTACTATAATCTTGAAAGGAATGTGAGAGGGAAGATGAGGTCCAGTTAGTGCACCCCAATAAAAAAGGATGGACTCATTACTTGGAGGGGGTTCCATAGGAGAAGGAGGAATACCCCCGATCACGGTAGATTCTGTATCAATGACAAAAATGTGGGAAGCATCGGATTTACTCTCTAGTGGGAGAGTAGGATCGACCGACGACGAGATCAGATCTATCACTTGAGTTACATTCTCCAAGGGGAGAATGGGGTCAATGGGTGGAAACGGATCAACCAATTGGGTTTCACTCTCTAACAGGAGAGTGGGTTCGACCGAAGAATCAGATCGACCACTTTTTCAACTGGTTCAACTAAGTGTGTGACTAGATTGACCACATGATCAACATGACTGACCGACGAAGGGACCAGATTGATCATTCCATCAACTATAGGTGGGTCAAGAGTAAGCTTGCGATAAGCAGTTGGAAGTTGAGGTTGATAAATAATCATGTCTTCAAGTAATTTAGAGGCTTCGTCCATACGAGGGAAAAGGTGAGTCTGATGACTCCCTCCGCATAACATACATGAGAACTTGACTCTACTTTTCTTCTTCCCAACGGTATCCTGACTAGTTGACAGGAGGTCATCAACATGTTGTTCACAGGATGACGACATGGGTTGGCAAGCGCTTGTAGACCATGCTTCTATAATCTTCGATAGACCAAGGAAATCCTTAAGAATATGGATACCCTTACAAAGCCTACAAGGGTACTTTGTCTTACAGTTTGTTTGGGTGATCTTGGCACCATCAACACTCCCAACATGATTATCAGTAACTGGTTTTTTTCCAACATGTCCAATAATGGTTGGAAGTTTGGAACCTTTCTTATTTTTCTTCTTCTTAATATTCCTTTTCTTCTTCTTCTTATCCACTAAGTTACTAGCTTCAGAGATTTCACTGAGCAAAGAAGATGAAACAGAAGAAGACCTTGCAAGTGAATAAGGAGAAGAATATTTTGCTAGTGAAGAAGGTGAAGGATCAACACGAGGTTGATGTTCTTGGGGGGAAGTGCTTACAACCAAAGCACTAACTGCATTCAATATTACGTGAGTGGAAAACAACCATACTGGTAATCCAATTGTGAGACCTGGAAGGCTCAAAGTAGCAATGTGAGGAGGACCAATGTTTATGTAAGAAGGAAAAACAAAAGGTTCACTTGGAAAAGGGGTTCCTTCATTGGTCATTTCGAGAACTGACGCCATTAAAAACAAATCCAACCTAGAGTCTACTAGGGAAAACAAACAAAACATGCTAAAAATATAGTAAGCAAGCAAGCAAACAAAACCTTTTTATTTTGAAGTAACGGAGTCACCAATTTTGTTATCATACAAATTGGTAAGTGCGGACACAAACTGATCTCCCTAGCTTCACTACAAAACTAGAACAGAACAAGACAATACACTACTCTTTCATTAGATTTCAATTATCAAATGAGAAATGGATCTAGAACATACCTTTTAAATATCGAAGATCCGACTTCGCCAATGCAATCCAAGCTCCATCACGAGGCTTATGGAGAAATATCTGCAAAATAACACAAGCCAACGAAGACAAGAATAACAAAGCCTATTTGATATGAACTATGTATGTGATCAAGGAATCATACAATATGCACAAATAAGAGTCATATAGGAAAGAAAAGTGCATCTATATTAAATAATAGAAAGAGAGATTACAACCAAAGCCTTGATGTCATAAGGTCCCTTCCAACTGTCCCTCATTTACCACACACTTCTACTCTAATAATTATGAGACTATAGATCTGAAAGTCCCTCACAATCTATCTTGGAAAAGAAAATCTCAAAGCCACTCTAAACAAGCTAACAATCTCAAGACAAATTTCCAATCTAACCAAGGTCAAGCTAACTTTCTCCATGAGAGTTCCTCTCCTTTTATAAGATGAAGAGGATAAAGTGAGGAGGTTAGGATGATCCCACTAAATAGTAAAAGTGAGTAATATCCAAACCAATCGGAGGCCACCTCACCAGAGAAGCTTCTCCTTCTAGAAGCATCGAGAAGATGCTTGTTTTTTCCCACATATGGAAATTGTTGCACCCTTATAATTAAGCAGAGTGTGATGACGTCACGAGCCAAGTTTAGTACAACATGCGACGATCTGGGATTGTCGCACCCCTATAACTGGACAAGGTGCGACGATCCTCCTTAATAGGGTTTTTACAAAGGAAAAAAACAACTTCTTCTCTCAGGCAAAGCTCTTCTCCCTTCTTTCCTCAGGAATTCAAGCCACTAATCCCTCTGAAGACAATAGATAGGTTTACATCATTAACGGTCATAGGGATGACGAAAATAATGTGTAACAATTGGGAAGGGCGTGATTGTGGTGGGGATGGAAGAGAACCATAAATGGTTTGAAACTTTTTATGAATTCGAGTAAAGTGAAGCTTGCGAGTTGGAAGAGCCTAGGGTGGAATTGTAGATTAGGGAATTTTTGGGGTGCAAGATGTATATCACATAACATGTGGAAAAATTTGTCTAAGTATAGAAAGGAACAACGGTCGTTCCGAGTACTGTAAATGGCAGTTTAATGCGTGTAAATGGGAGATGTACTCGAGGTTTTTTTGCTTGTTAATGCCAATTGTTTCGTACCAGTGTGTTTAGTTTTCACTAGTAAGACCATAATTAATGTGCATGGGGAAGGGCGTTAAGCTAGTGGGGATGGAAGGAAATGAAAAATGATTTGAAACTTTTGTGAACCTTGGTAGAGTGAAGCTTGCGATTTCAAGGATTTCACGATGGAATTGTAGATCACAAAATTTTTGAGTGCAATATGTATATCACAGAACAAGAAGCATCAGAGTTCGAAAGCGCCAGCTCCGGCAACCACAACCATAAAATTGGATAAGTATGAAAAGGAACAACGGTAGGTCAGAATCGTCATTTGAGGATATAGATGGAGATGAAGATTTTTCATCCCGCCAACCTAGGAACCCACGATCATAGAAAGGAGACTAAATATATAATCAGAAAGCAATAATAGAAGGGAAGAATAAAAGGGAAAAATTGCTAAGTATCTCACAAAACAACATGTACGGTTCGTGTATTAATGCCAATATTTTCGAACCCCTGGTGAGTTATCACTAGTAAAAGCATAAATTGTAGATCATTGAATTTTTTTGGGTGCAAGATGTATATGAAGGAACATGGGACATAAGTGTTCGATACCGAAAACCCAGGACCCAGTGGTCAGATAATTGGAAAAGTATTGAAAGGGACTGTGGTCAGTCAGGCTCATGGTGTGAAGATATAAATAAATATGAGCATCTGCCAATCCGCAAATCCGGGAAGCAGTGATCATAGAAATGAGACTAAATATAGAACCACAAAGGGATAATAGAGGGGAATAAAACAAGGAAAATTTAAAGAGAGTGTTTATATTTATTCCAATAGTATTCATATTAATATATATTAATAGATTATTTCTGGTCCAAACGTAAAGAATCTTCCAATTTGCAAGATATTTTTCGGTTCACAAATTTTGTTGAAACCCATAAGAAATAGAAAGGAAATATATATATATATATATATATATATCACGTAACATTTTTTAAAGAACATATATTATCAAGTAGAAGAATCTGTAATATATGCAGAATATTGAACAGGAACATGACGTCAACACCTGAGTTGCCTTATTGAAATAGAGTCATTAATTCATTCTATTTACTGGACCTCGAAGAATGAAAGTAGGACGGGTCCTCCCATTTATTTCTTAAGTATAGGGTGGGTTCCACATAAGTATGTCCTATAACAAATTATTCTTCCATGTAAAATGTAAGGAGTGAACAGAGTAGCCTTTATTTGAATCAAAGTGCTGGGAAACAAAAATAAAAGCTTGTTGTCCATGTTTAACCACACAAAAAAAAGAGTACAAAATAAATAAAAAACAATACCAGAGATTGGAAATCACCATACAAAAACCTCAAATATTCTATATTCATATAAAGTGGCTTACAAAATAGAACTAAGATTATTTCCCAAAATAGTTGTCTTGAAAAAGTTCAATAGATATTCTCTGAAATTTAAATGCATTTTCCATAATGACTGCGATTGGGGCTGTCGCCGACAAAAAAAAACAAATATGTACAATAATGAATCCTGTAGACAGTATTTTATAGATTTCAACTTGACCATCAAATGCTTGCTTGGTAAAAAACAACAAGTTGAATATCAATTTTGGGTCTTGGGCTTCATTAGTGCTACCATCTAGATCTATCCCAACCTTTTGAATAGCTTGTCTCTTCTAGATATGGCCTGCCTGCATTAGTTGGTTATTCAAGATTCCATACTTTCCCAAGTGTTAATTTCCCTCTATCATAAAAAACTTGGGGTTTAAGGTGCCTTCCTTGTAATGTTCTTGGTCATCGACATCTGAGACAACTTAGAGATGCTATTCAGGCTGAATTCAAAGATCAGAGAGTGGTTTTATGTGACGTCAGCTTTGGGGGGGAAAAAATACTATTAGCCAACAAAAGCTGGGACAAAAAAAATTCAAGTATGTTGTGCAAGATACCAGATATATAAAATATGCAGAACAGAAACGAAATGCTAGAAATCACAGAATAACAGTAAAATATCCAGCATAATCTTCATAATACACATAAATGATATATGAAATAGCAACATAAATAGCACTTTGAATCAGATAGCAATGTTCACAGGCCTCTTCGAGGGGGCAACCTCCAATCGAGAAACGCTCTGTTACAATAATATCCAAGCTAGGGTTCTCATACCCTCGACTCCTATTTATACTAAAAAGAAGCATCTAG